>JACEIK010007285.1:26865-38257 GCA_018107945.1 Datura stramonium
TCCAGAGTTAGAGCCAGCCTGGCACCAGAAGTGCTTAGGCTCAGCTAGCCAGCAGTCCAGGTCCTAGTAGGGCACCAGGTGCCAGTCATGCCTCCCAAGGCGGTGCGTGACAGAGTGGTATGTCAATACTTGCTTGTGGGATTTGTTCTTGAGATACATCATTTGTTATTCCATTATTCAATTCCTGTAAAACGAGTTTACTTCTCGGAACATGATTTATTAAATAGTCCTCTTCCAGAAACTGTGCCTTTGTTGTAGTAATGACCTTCTTTTCTTTAGTACAATAAAACAAACCACCTTTCATCCCTTTTGGACATCCAACGAAGACATATATTTCTGTCCTTGATTCCAACTTATCAGTTTTTCCCTTTAGCATGTGGGCTGGACAACCCCATACCCGAATGTGTCTTAGACTAGTCTTTTGTCTAGTCCACAGTTCTATTGGAGTTAAAGGTACTGATTTGGAAGGAACCAAGTTCAATAGGTAGTTTTTTGTGTCTAATGCATATTCCCAAAAGGAAGAAGGCAAATTCGAATAACTCAACATTGATCTTACCATTTCCAAAAGAGTTCTGTTTCTTCTCTCTGCCACATCATTTTGTTATGGTGTTCCTGGAGTAGATAATTGAGATGTAATTCCACAATCTGATAAGTATTTAATGAATTCAGCAGAAAGGTATTCACCACCACGATTAGATTGTAATGATTTAATATGCTTATCATATCGCTTTTTTTTTCTGCCTTAAATTACTTGGACTTGTCAAAGCATTCACATTTACGGTGCAACAGGTAAACATATCCATATTTAGAGTAGTCATCTGTGAAGGTCACAAAATACTCAAAATCACCTCTTGCTTGTATATTCATAGGACCACACAAATTAGAGTGAATTAATTCCAACTTATCTTTCGCTCTATTTCCTTTAGAAGGAAAATGTCTCTTAGTCATTTTTCCTTCTAAACAAGATTCACAGGTTGGGAGTGTCTCCACTTTCAATGAACTCAAAGGTCCATCAGAGACCAACCTTGAAATCCTATTTAGATTTATATGACCTAGATGGAAGTGTCATAAGTAAGTTTGACTCAATTCAGAAACACTTTTTCTTTTATTTGACAGATTAAATGTTATTTAGTTCCTTTGGTTGCAACAAGTTAAGAGGTGTTTCAAGCACAAATAGATCATGCACTCTAGCAACAATATAGATAAA
This sequence comes from Datura stramonium, assembly GCA_018107945.1. NCBI lineage: Eukaryota > Viridiplantae > Streptophyta > Magnoliopsida > Solanales > Solanaceae > Datura > Datura stramonium. The sequence continues at coordinate 28,073 of JACEIK010007285.1, forward strand.
ATGCTTGTTAAAATTGATAACAACAGAATATTACCAAAATATATATTATAACCAGCATCCATCAATTTTGAAACTGAAAGCAAATTCCTTCTAATAGAAGGTATATAGAGAGCATCTTTTAAATCTAAAACTCGAGAACTACTAAAAGAAATACTAATATCTCCTAAATCTAAGGTTGGTGCTGGTTCGCCATTGGCTTGAAAAACATAAATTTCATTCTCACTTAGCCGTCGTGTTTCCCGAAACCCCTGCAAAGAAGTGCATACATTATTAGTGTCTCCCAAATCTATATCCCATAACATCATAGAAACAACCGCTAAACAAGTTTCAACGACATTTAAGTAAGAAAAATTACCTTATTTGTTAAATTTAGCCAGGTAGTCAGAATATTGCTTTTTGTGATGCCCAGGTTTCTTGCAATGATAGCACTTGCCTTTCGGCTTAGCCACACCACCATTTGCAATTCCAGATGCCTTGCGAGGTCTCTTCTTTTTTTGTCCGCCTTTCGTCTTAGAAGAAGAAGGATTTCTCTCAACATTCAATGCCACAACAGGAGTTTGCTGTTTGATAATGGACTCAGCCGCTTGCAGCTCATTCAACAATTTTGCTAGAGATAGATCCATCTTGTTCATGTTATAGTTCAAGCAAAATTGTTGAAAACTGTCAGGTAAAGTCTGCAGGATCATCTCAACTTGAGATTCCTTATCAATCTTAGCTCCAAGGATTTCAAGTTCATTAAGAAGACCAATCATTTTAAGAACATGGTCCCTCACGGACGAACCTTCAGCCATTTTAGTGTTCAAAAGGTCTTTCATGGTTGTCTGCTTTGCAGTACGATTATGCTCAACGAACATCTCTTTAAGACTTTCAAGCATATCATAAGCAGATTCCATGGAGTGATGATGATGTTGCAAAACATTCGATATTGAGGCAAGAATGTAACATCGCGTCATCTCATCAGCCTTAACCCATTTTTCTAGGTATTGATTTGGTCCATGGTGGAATTCTCAGGTTTTTCAGGGCATTCCTCAACCAACATAAAATTATACCCTTCAGCAGTTAGGAGAATATCCAGATTTCTTTTCCAGTCAACATAATTTGGGCCCTCTAACTTGTTTTCTTTTAAAATAGAGGCGAGAGGATTGAACGGTCATTTTAAGCATGCTACAAGAATATTTAAATTCATGTAAACACATAACACATACAATCATGCATATTGAATAGCTAGAATCGATAGGGAAACTTAACCATTCATGCAAACTTTATGAGTTATGACTGATGTTTACCCCGTAAATCAAAATAGAACTAACTCAGTTGGATAGTAAACTGGATATTTAAGACAGGTAAATATCCAATAATGTAAATCTCTATTCCATTGAACCAACATGTAACTTAGTTGGAGAGTTAATACAAGTTTTCAACAACAGGAGACAAGCAAACACAGTAATCCCGTAATGAATCTATCCAATGGGGAAAGAAGATCAATGTCAATATGTAAACTCATTACATTATTGTTATGTACCAATGGAGACCATAAGGATTGAACCCTAACAACACCTGGTTGTAAGAAACTAATTTTTTCTCAATATTTAATTTTTTAGAAAACAAAAAAATGCCCAAAAATCCATCAAAACGACTCCGAATGGACAAAAAAGGGCGTTAGTCACAACATAACGATGAATATTTCTCAGTGGGTCGTTTCTAATGAACCTACCAAATTTCAGGTCAATCGGAGTTTGTCAAAATTTGAAAAACTCCAATACCGACCAAAACCGGCAGCCGCACGCACCTCGGCAGGGGCATGTGCGTGCCTGGGCAGCATCCTGCACGTGACTGGGCAGCGTCTCGCACGACCCGACAATTTTTTTTTTGTTACACAAAACATATCATAAATTATTTATAAAACAATTTTTCAAACACTAAAACCATTAAAATACTTATTTTCATCTATGATACGATTTATGCATTCATGCCAAAAAAACAATACATAAAACAATCTTTTTCATAAATTTTCCAAATTATCTAGGTAGATGTAAGTCAGCTCGTGATGCCAATTGTTAGAACATGCGCAGCGGAAGCAAGCATAAATTGGATGAACAATCTTACATGAATCACTAGATAACAACGACGAGTTAGATTACGAAATACTAACCTCTTGAAGCTTTCACACAACGTGTCCAACTCACTCTCCAGGTCAACGGTCTACTACTATGTCCTCAATAATCTCCGAGTGGAGATATTTATATGGGCAAGTACTGATTTTCAGAAAAAGTCTCTTTCAAGAAGGAAAAAACCCTATTTATAATCACGTTTTTAGGATATAAAACCCTAATCCCAAAACGTATAGGGTTCCTATTTTTCTTGTATATTCACACCTAGGGCCTCCTCCTCGACCTCAAGGCCTCTCAGGAACGTCGTCAGCAGCCNATTTAATTAGTGAGGCTTCCAATTATGGTATTAATTCGAAACAATGAATGAATTAACCTACCATAATAAATCACAGATTATTTCACTAAAAATCCGTAATTGCACTCCTAGGCATAATTTCAAAATCAATCATTAAATTCTTATTTAACTCCCCATGTTAAGATTACAGATACCAACCAATCGAATCAAATTTCTGACTATTTAATTCATTGATCAATTTAATCCTTTATTTAATCACTTAAATTATTCCATGTGACAGATACAGAATCCACCTGCAGGGTTTTCACATGAAAACTTATAAGCAATCATAAAGGGGTATCATCAATTTCAAGGTCGAGACATGGATTCCATCAACTAACTATTATTTCACAAATATCATTTGTCATCATCCAACCTATCGGAAACATTTTAGCTCGCGAAAGAGTTTCACCCTTTGATAGATCAAAACAACAAGCAAATGACATTGATCGTAATAGTTATATCAAGATTAAGAGTATAAGTACATTTAATGAACTTTAGAATTTATTTTACTAAGTTAGACAAAAACTATTCTCTACTTGGTTTGTTCAATACATACAAAATGTACTAGTACAAGAAGTTTGAATAATACCGTTCCCATAAACAAGATAAATTATATTTAATCCCGTGCTACAATTATACCGATGAATTTGTCCAATTATCATCTTAGATTTTGAACATATAAAAACTTTATACTTATAAGAACCAATGATTTAATCTTCTGTATATAAGCTAAACTCTATACACTAAACCATCACTATATAAATAAAGGACACACATGCAAAATCAATCTATTCAAAACAAGGCTTTATTAATCCAACAAATAAAATGAAAGTCTTACATAAAACTGAAACATAACACTATACTAAGCCGCATGGTTAATAGTATATCCTAACACCAATAACATAAATAATGCACAAGATCAACAACATAGTTAGATATTCACGGATAAAACACTTACAAGAAATGCATCGATAAGATTCTATGAATCAAAATACATGATAAGGACTTCACTTTACTAAACTATCAACATTTGCAAATGCAGCAAACCTGTACTTAGAAGCTCATCATTTTCTATTGAACCTGCATGTACATTGCTCGTGGTAATCCAGAAATAGTGACTCATGAGTGTACGACTTAACTCATCATCTTGAATATTTACGCTCTGTTTCATGTTTTGAGACTTTCCATAGGTTCAAGTAACTGTTGATCTGTGTAGTTAGTTAACAAGCTAATATGGTTACAAATATCCTAACTACCTGATCTAATACTGTTAAAGCGTTAGTTAGGATTGAGTTAGTGGAGTCAAGAAGTTAGTTACTCAACTCAACTTACCACATATATAAATGTGGCACTAAATGTATTGAAGAGTGAAGTTTGATGTGATCAATAATAGAATTCTATTTTCCTCATTTCCTCTATACTTTGCTCTCTCTTCCTCTTGCTCGATCCTCCTCTACAATGGAGGAACTGCCCTAAAACGCTCTATGTATGGAGCTTTCATGGTATCAGAGCCTACGATTGTAGTGGACAAAGAAACAGAAGCAGATCACACAGATAAGGCGCAAGGCAGTAGCAAAAAGTTTCAATTTCAAGTTCAGCAATGATGATCGAAAACACTACTCATTCAACATCAATAGGAGCTGGTATCAATTTGGATTTAGCTCAATTAGAATAAACAATTCCAATAGTAGATCACAATCATCCACTTTACTTACAACCTACTGATATTCCAGGTAGTTCTCTTATTTCTCTTCAACTGTCAGGATATGAAAATTATGCTCCATGGAGCAGATCTATGAAAATTGGTCTAGTAGGTAAAAGTAAACTAGGTTTTTTTGATGGACAATTTCCTAAAACTAGATTTCCACCTGAGTTACATGATCAATGGGAGAAGTGTAATGCTGTGGTCCTATCATAGATAATGAATGTTGTTCGACCTGGTTTACTTACCTGCATTGTGTATGCCTCAGATGCACACAAGGTGTGGTTAGATCTGAAGGATAGATTTGATAAAGTAAATGGATCTCGAGTGTTTCATCTACATAGAGAGATTCATACATGTGTTCAAGGTACTCTATCTGTGACTGATTATTTCACTAAACTTAGAGATTTATGGGATGAATTTGATGCTATTATGCCATGTCCTGGTTGTCCTTTCTCTGAGTCAAGGAAATTTGTTGAACATTTTGATTATCAGAGGCTACTTCAATTTATTATGGGATTAAATGAAACATATACTCAGTCTAGGAGTCAAATTCTCATGATGAGTCCAGTTCCTACCTTAGACAAGTCCTATTCTATGATAGTTGATCAGGAAAGTCAAAGAAGCTTGACGAACATCACTCAAGGAGGATTAGTGTCAGACGTATTGGAGGCACTACTCTATATAGTAACAGAAATGTTAGTTATACTGGTGGTGCAAGTACCTCTAGAGGAGGATATGCAGATAGAGGCAACAATGTAGGTACAAGTTACACAAGAGGAGGAATAAGCTCATCTGGATCTAGAGGTTTTAATTCACCTAACTATACCTCTAGACACATCAACACTGCCAGTAGCTTAGGAAATAACTACAAATCTAGAAGATTTCTTTCACAATGTGATCACTGTGGATGCAAAGGCCACACTAAAGAGAATTGTTATAAGATAGTGGGATACCCTCCAGATTTGAAGTCTAAAAAAACGTTTGGGAATTCAGGAGCTTATGCTAATCAAAATGAGTTACCAGAGAAGATGTCAACTGCTCAAAATCATCCAAATGCCTTCTTTACTAAGGATCAATATCAGCAAATTATTCAGTTACTATCCAAGGCTAGTGAAGCAGGAGGAGATTCTACTACTAATGTAGCTGCTTCAGGTAGTGACCTACTAGCTTTCATGACTAATTATCAGAATAGTGAGTGGATAATTGATACAGGTGCTACAAACTACATGACATCAAAGCTAGACATGTTGAGTAAGTATTATTCTCTTCCTTGCTCTCACAGAATTAAAGTTCATCTACCTACTGGAAGTGAGCCAGTTGTTTCTCATATTGGATCTGCAAGAGTACTTGACAATCAACATATTTCAAATGTTATGTTTCTACCTGATTTCAAATTTAATCTCTTATTTGTGTCCAAAGTCACTAAAGAACTCCAGTGTATGGTATCATTTCTTCCTGACTTCTGTATTTTTCAGGACCTTTACAGTGGTCAGGTGAGGGGAATTTTAGAGAAGAAGGAGGACTCTACATCCTCAGGGAAGGGTCAAATATGGAGTCTCTAAAACCAGTCAAGGGGTTGGTTCAGGCTGGTAACAATGTTAGCATTCCAGTATCTGCAGATGTATGGCACAGAAGACTAGGCCATGCTCCTTTAGATATAATAAAAAGGCATGCTAGTATTAATTCATTGCAAGTTTTGAATAATTCTCATTGTACTGTTTGTCCTCTAGCTAAGCACACTAAACAACCTTTTCCTTTAAGCACTCATGTGTCTAAAGTTGTGTTTGAATTACTGCACTGTGATATTTGGGGACCTTACAGAGTTCCTTCTCATAATGGAAAGAGGTATTTTGTTACTGTGGTGGATGACTATAGTAGATATATCTGGTTGTTCTTATTATCTGCTAAATCAGATACTATTGTGGTTCTCAGGCAATTTCTTCTTAGGATTCAAAATGTTTTCTCTACAACTGTCAAAACTTTGAGAACAGATAATGGAAGTGAACTCTTTAGTCATGAATTTGAAGCCTTATTGAGTAATCTTGGTATTTTTCAGTGTTCACTCCACAGCAGAATGACATCGTTGAAAGAAATCACAGGACTATTTTAGAGATGGCTAGAGCACTCAGGTTTCAAGTTGTTATTCCCTTGAAGTTTTGGGGAGAATGTGTCACTGCAATTGTTTATATCATTAACAGGTTACCCTCCAAGATTCTCAAGTTTAAGTCTCCTTTTGAGCTATTATACAAGCATCCTCCTTTCCTCTCTCACTTAAGAGTGTTTGGTTGTTTATGTTATGCTACCTTTACAAGCACTCAAGACAAGTTTTATTCTAGAGTTGTTCCCTCTGTACTTTTAGGTTATTCATCTACTCAGAAGGGCTATTTGTTATATGATTTGCATTCCAAGGTTTTGTTTGTAAACAGGCATGCCATTTTCAAAGAAGATCTTTTCCCTTTCAAACATATGTAGATCTCTTCTGATCCTATTTTTCCAATTTTGAATATTCTTCCTCCCATGTCTGAAGTGCCTACTTCTGTGTCTTCTTCCTCACAGGAGACTTGTCCTACTTCCTCCTCAAATCTTCCCTCTCCTACTTCTATTTCTCAGTCTATTTCTCCTGCTACTTCACCTAGTTTTTCAGAACCTGTGTCTACTTCTCACATAGAACCTAGTTCTCCTATTCAGTCTTCCATTATTCTTGGTCCTCCTCTCAGAAGATCTTCTAGGAGTAGGAAACCACCCATGTGTCTTCAAGACTTTGTTACTCCTTCTTCTGGTACCTCTTCTCTTTATCCTATCTCAGATCATGTTTCCTATGCTCATCTTTCCCTGAACTTTTAGCATGCTCGACAAGCATACTCAGCTCTGTCTGAACCTGGTTCCTTTCAAGAGGCCTCATCAGATCCTAGATGGATTCATGCTATGTAGTTGGAGATTGCTGCTTTGGAGGCCAATTCCACTTGGAGTATTGTTGATCTTCCCCCTGGTAAGAAACCTATAGGCTGCAAGTGGGTCTATAAGATTAAATATCTTGCTAATGGTGAGGTGGAGAGGTTTAAAGCCCGGCTAGTTGCCAAAGGCTTCGGTCAAAAAGAAGGTTTGGATTATGGTGAGACTTTTAGTCCAGCAGCTAAAATGGTCACGGTGAGGTCTGTTGTTGCTCTTGCTGCCTCAAGGCATTGGTTGATCTATCGTATGGATGTACACAATGCATTATTAAATGGTGATCTGTAGGAGGAGGTGTATATGTCTATTCCTTATGGGTTTGCTAGACAGGAGGAGTCTCAGAAGGTCTGAAAACTCCATAAATCATTGTATGGACTTAAGCAAGCACCTAGACAGTGGAATCTGAAACTTATTGAGGCACTGCTAGAAATAAAGTTCCAACAAAGTCACTATGACTGCTCCTTGTTCACTAAGACAGTGTATAATAGCATTGTGATGGTTGTAGTCTATGTTGATGATCTTCTTGTAACTGGCAATGATGTGCAGTTACTTAAAGATACTAGACTCGATCTTCAAAAGAAATTTAAGATGAAGGATCTTGGTGAGCTGAAGTTTTTCCGAGGGATTGAGTTTGCTAGGTCTAGTAAAGGCATTTTCATGTCCCAAAGGAAGTATGCTTTACAGTTGATATCTGAAGATGGTTTTAGTGGAGCAAAGCCTACAGAGACACCACTGGAACTAAATAAGAAACTAACTTCTGTCTAGTATGATGAGTGCATACCAAATGACAACACTGGCAGTGACTATCTACTTAAGGATCCTGGTACTTATCAAAGGCTAGTAGGAAGACTATTGTATTTCACTATGACTAGGCTAGATATTGCATTTGTTGTGCAAGTTCTGAGTCAGTATATCATAGTCCTAAAGAGTCTCATATGGATGCTGCACTGAGGGTAATTAGGTATATCAAGCAGTCACCTAGTCTAGGATTGTTTATGCCAGCAGACAGAGGATCTCAACTCCTAGCCTACTGTCACTCAGATTGGGGAGCATGTTTGGAGACATGAAAATCAGTTACTAGATATCTAGTGAAGTTTGGACATGCATTAATATCTTGGAAGTTCAAGAAACAGGAAATTGTGTCAAGAAGTTCTGCTGAAGCTGAGTTTAGAAGTATGGCTTCTTGCACTGCTGAAGTCACTTGGTTGGTTGGTTTGTTAAAAGAACATGGAGTTACTATAGAGCTTCTAATAAGGATGATATCAGACAACAAGTCTGCAATTCAAATTGTAGCTAATTCTATATTCCATGAGAGGACCAAACACATTGACATAGACTGCCACTTTGTGAGAGAAAGAATATGCCAAGGGATGTTGAAGACTAAACATATTAATACAAAAGATCAACTGGCAGATGTTCTCACTAAAGGCTTAGGAAGAGTTCAACATCAACACTTGTTAAGCAAGCTTGGCATGAAGTATATATTTCAACCATAATAGCTTGAGGAGGAGTGTTGATCAATATAGTTTGTTAACAAGCTAATATGATTTGAAATATCCTAACTACCTAATCTAATACTATTAAAGAGTTAGTATAGCTTGAGGAGGAGTGTTGATCAATATAGTTTGTTAACAAGCTAATATGATTTGAAATATCCTAACTACCTAATCTAATACTATTAAAGAGTTAGTTATGATTGAGTTAGTGGAGTCAAGAAGTTAGTTACTCAACTCAACTTACCACATATATAAATAGGGCACTAAATGTATTGAAGAGTGAAGTTTGATGTGATCAATAACAGAATTCTGTTTTCCTCATTTCCTCTATACTTTGCTCTCTCTTCCTCTTTCTCGAACCTCCTCTACAGTGGAGGAACTTCCCTAAAACACTCCATGTATGGAGCTTTCAGTAACATTTTAGTACTTGTTGGGATGGTTAAGATTGGGGAAGAGGGGCATGGGTGAGTTTTGGGCAAAGAATCACACTTCAGAAGTTAGATTTTTTTGGTGCATCGCATTGTAGATTAGCCACCACAATTGCAAGGTCACATTTGTTGACTGACCCTTGTAATTGAGAATGTGGCTAGAAATGTCTATATCACAATTGCGAGTATCTGAACGCTTTTGCAATGCCACAATTGCAGGCTAGCGACCATAATTGGGAAGAAACTTGAAGAATAAAAGGCTACTTTTTGATATTTTTGACATTCCAACATAATTTTTTGACGAACTAAGCTATGTGTTGAAGGGGATTTTATTTGGATTCCATATATATATTTGAGGTAATTATTCAACACTTAATCCCCATGATTATACATAATTTATGCTAGATTTGGACATCTAAATCATGGAATTGAGTGTAGAATTTCGGAATTTCCGGTCTATGTCCTAGAAATACCAAATTAGGGGTTTTACTATCAAATTGAAGTAAAATTAGAAATCTAATTATAGATTTGGAAGGTAGAGTTATGAGTGACCCGAGAACGTGATTTATTTTGGGGTTTGACCATGATGATTGGGGTTGACGTCGACCTAGAATTAAAGTACAGAATTGGCATCAATGAATTTGTGTAGTGTTGTGGATTATTCTTTTAAATTAGAGTGGGGCGCATCTCTATGTATATATATTCCTATTAGACAATCGAAAACCTTATCATGGTGATTTCCAGCCATAGAAGGAACCACACATGTCACTACCTATTCCAAGCGATCAAATTAAGGTACACTAAAAAATTGTGTTTAGTGATGGACGCATTCCATCACTAGCAAGTCTAATTTTGTAGATAAATCTAGTTAGCGACAGATTATTAACGGATTAGCGACTATCGTGAAAATGCTCATATATAAGCATGTAGCAATGGAACAAATAAATCTGTCACAGATATAGCTACAATGTAATACCCCAGAAGTTTCGTAGTCCGAACCCGGACTTGGTATAAAAAATCAAAAAAGAAACCAGAAAAATTTTATGTCAGAATGACTTTATACCTCGGAAACCCAAGGATCAGACCCGGGAGTCAAAGGGGAAAATTTGAGAAAAATATTGCAGCAGTGCAGGACGAGTCATTAGAAGACTCGTGAGGA
>JACEIK010007286.1:0-38560 GCA_018107945.1 Datura stramonium
ATATTTTCACTGATCACAAAAGCCTGCAGTATATTTTCACCCAGAAAGAGTTGAATTTGTGGCAGCGTCGCTGGTTGGAGCTGTTAAAGGATTATGATGTAAATATTTTATATCACCCAGGAAGGGCCAATGTTGTAGAAGATTCCCTTAGCCGTAAATCCATGGGAAGCCTGGCATATTTACAGCCCGAGCAGCAGGAATTGGCCCGGGAATTGCATCAGCTAGCAAGTTTAGCCGTTCGTATAGTAGAATCAGGAGACAATGGAGCGGTAATACAGAATAACGCAGTGTCATCATTGGTTGTGGAAGTGAAAGAACGACAGTATGAAGATCCTAGCTTGGTTCAGCTCAAGAATAGGGTCTAGCAAGGGGAGGTGACAGATTTCTAGGTAACCAAGGATAGAGTTTTGAGATATAGGGATCGCCTCTGTGTACCAGACGTGGCAGGGCTTCGCCAGCAAATTATGGGCGAGGTAAACTATGACCGTTACTCTCTCCGTCCAGGTTCGACAAAAATGTACCATGATGTAAAAGAGATTTACTGGTGGCAGGGAATGAAAAAGGGGATAGCAGAATTCGTAGCTCAATGTCCCAATTGCCAACAGGTGAAAGATGAACATCAGAAACCAGGCGGACTGACAGAAGATATAGCCGTGCCTTTATGGAAATGGGAGGCATTTAATAGGGATTTCGTAGTAGGGTTACCTCATACTAGGAGTAAATATGATTCTATCTGGGTAATTGTTGACATGTTGACAAAATCAGCTCACTCTCTGCCAGTAAGGGCTACCTTTTCAGCCGAAGATTATGTTGAGCTGTATATTAGAGAAATAGTCCTATTGCATGGTGTTCCGCTGTCAATTATCTCTGACAGAGGGGCGCAGTTTACAGCTAAATTTTGTTAGTCTTTTCAGAGAGGCCTGGGGATGTAGGGTTAACCTGAGCACAGCCTTCCATCCTCAGACAGACGGGCATGCAGAATGTACCATCCAGACGCTCGAGGATATGTTACGAGCGTGTGTGCTAGATTTGGAGGCAGCTGGGATTAACATCTACTACTTATTGAATTTTCCTATAATAATATGTATCATTCAGCAATTCAGATGGCGCCTTATGAAGTGTTATATGGGCGAAAGTGTAGGTCTCCAGCTGGTTGGTTTGAGGTAGGAGAATCAGCATTGATTGGGCCAGATATTATTCATCAGTCAGAAGAGAAAGTAAAGCTTATTAGGGAACGTCTGCTGACAGCTCAGAGCCGCCAGAAATCTTATGCTGATGTGCAGCAAAGAAACCTAGAATTTAATGTGGGTGATTGGGTATTCCTGAAGGTTTCACCAATGAAGGGTGTGATGAGATTTGGTAAGAATGTCAAGCTCAGCCCGAGGTTTATTGGGCCTTATCAAATTCGCCGAATGATAGGCCAAGTGACTTATGAATTAGATTTACCTCCCGAATTAGAATCTTTTCACCCAATTTTTCACGTATCAATGCTGAGGAAGTGTATAGGAGATCCCTCCCAGATTGTCCCAGTTAAAGACGTCCAAATCACTTAGAAGTTATCTTATGAAGAAGCTCCAGTAGCTATATTAGATCGGCAGATTCGTAGACTAAGAACTTAAGATGTTGCTTCCGTTACGGTGTTATGGAGAAATAAGAACCGAGAGGAGATGACCTGGGAAACAGAAGATGATATGAAAACCATATATCCTCAGTTATTTTAGACTTAGTCTTATTGTGTAGCTAGAGGTATGTTGTTGTTGTTGTTTCATAAGTTGCATTACAAACATGTATATGTGAGATAATTGACTTCAGTCTATTGTGAAATGAATGGCATAGTATTGTGTGGAGTACCTGTACTGGACTTTCCTACATTTCAGGNACCAAAAACAAACGCCGAGAAACCCAATCATAAAAATAATCCTGTACTGGACTTTCCTACATTTCAGGGTTTTTGGATAGTCCATATTACAGGGGAGACTCTACCGAAATTTTTCCAGTGTAAGTAATTGCAAGGTTAAGGTTCTTGCAAGTAGGAGTTAACATTCGAGGACGAATGTTCTTAAGGGGGGGGAGGATGTTACAACCCGTAAGTTTTTAACGTTTAATCGTCCTATTCTTATGTTGGCTAAGTTTTTTAGAGTGCCATACGTACGAGGAAAGGGCCCAGGGAAAGGTCAAACGAGTGCCAAGTCGGAATTTCGCGGGAGGAGGCCGAACCAAGCTGCCCAGAGGGGCAAAGTGGCACGGAGTTGATGCTCCACATTAGCCAACGTGGCACGGAGTAGAATCAGCGCGTTGCTACCTCAAGTATATAAGCGTCTCACACTTAGAAATGAGATTATAAATTATAAATCACGACCAGCAGAGAATAGGAATGAAGGAAAACATTAATTTTCATCCGATTACATCGCTAAACGCCGTCCAAATACAAATTAACTTCGGGTATCAAAGTATAAGGCTGCAAGGAGCATTTCTACGGAGTTTGTTTCGTGAAATTCGCCCGGCGAATCGTCGTCCTGCCGATCCAAAGTTGTTGGGATTGCTCCAAACTAGTGCCAATACGATCCCAGGCTTAAAGTAAGCATTTCTCCCTTCTATACTTTCGAGAAATAACGAGGTTTAGACCGTTTTCTGTTAAGTTGGAATATAGTTAATATTTATATATAAAGTTTTCCTTTTTGCCGAATTTAGTGTTAAAACTAGTCCTATTTTTTCAGTAACACGATTTCAGTTAGAAATAGCTATTGAATACTAATTGGAACTCGCCTGTTAATCGGTAAACAGCGAACGAGGTATGTTAAGCCATTTTCTTTGGGCAAGTTAGTTTCTTCAGCATAGTAATCTAGAATGAATCCCAGTAAAGCATGTCAGGAGTATGTTATCATGTTTAGTTGTTATTGTCAATTGAGACTCGTAAATTGTATTGTTTTTGGAAGGATTATACCTGTATAGCTTCCGTGACCACCCCAGGGTTAATAGCTGTGTTGCCACCCGCTAGGGGCGAGGATACGTCGCTCTACGGAGCAGCATGTCGTCCGCAAGGGACAAAGATGGGGATCCATATCCTCATATTTCCATGGTTGGCCTTATACACACCCATGCCAAGCGTTTATGCCTGAGGTGTAGATATCAGAAGTCCTCCAAACTCAGGCACAACTACAGACAGGGGCTGAGCGGGCCCAGTTGCAGACCCAGGGGATCGGTAAGACGCTTATAGCTGGTAGTAGACTCAGTATGACTTGGATAGGGGTATATAGATTGAGGTGTACTCACTAGGGCTAATGGGGGTGCAGGTGGGTTATTTTGTGCTGATTGTACCTTCCGGCTTATGAGGGCCAGGTAAGGTTTATGCTTGTTTTAGCTACTGATAGTTAGACAGTAAGACCCCTCATTTTCCAGGTATGAACCCTACCTTCCTTATTACAGTTATTTTTAGTCCTAATTTCACTAGCGCAGTCAGCTTCAGTACGTTTTCTTTACTTCAGTTATTGTCAGTTCTATTTCTTACTTTCAGTCATTTAAAGTTATTGCTTTACATACTCAGTACCTGTGGTACTGACGCTCTCTTCTGGGGAGCTGCATTACTTGCATGCTGGTACACATAGACGAGGAGCAGGTCCCTTGCAGTTCCAGTCAGCCGTACAGAATCGTCAGCTCCCTTCTTCCAGAGCTTGAGTGATAGAGGTTTATTTCTTTTGTTTGTACAGTATGGGTACGCCAGGGCCCTGTCCCGACCATCTTATTACTCCTAAAAGCTTGCAGATTGCATTACTTCCCTGTGGTTAGATTATATCAGTCGTGTGGGGCCCTTATGTGTTTTATACTATATGTGTTGGCCGTGTGGGCCCTGTTAGCTGTTGATTGGTGGCCTTGTCGGCCCTGTTTAGCATCTGATTTTTCTTTCCAGTTATAACTAGATATCATGGTGGCCTTGTCGGCCCGCATTGGACTCCCTATGTTTGTTTGTCTCTGGTTAGCTGTTTATTTTCACAGGTGGTTATAGGCCTTGTCGGTCGGGGGTTGTATTTATAGCCTCTATATAGCTCGTTGTTTTCTTTATTCCAGAGTTAGAGTCAGCCCTGCACCAGAGGTGCTTAGGCTCAATTAGCTCAGTAGTTCAGGTCCTAGACGGGACCAGGTGCCAGTCATGCCTCCCAAGGTGGGGCGTGACAAGTTATTTCGAGGTTTTTTCCTCATTATTCTATTGCACGAACTGAGAATGCTAAGGGCAATTTTTACAAGGCAAGGGTGAATTTCCTCTTTAAAATAAGAACTCTCCCTCAATCCTTCCACCTATCATTCACCCTAATTCCCTAAAATCATTTAAGGGTCATTAATGGTGGAATGATGATTAGAACCCTAGAACTATTGATGTTAGGGTAAATTTCATGGGTGTTGGTAGTTAGTGAATTCTTACCTTCCAGGTTCTTAAATAACACTTTATAGGGTGAAATTGAATATTCTAGTTCATTATAGTGATAACTTTAGACCTAGAACTCAATAAAGTTGAGATGTTTGGCATCAAAAATTGCTTTAAAGGGAATTGAAGGAGTAGAAACTCCATGAAGTAGGACAATGTGATCATGGTGGGACTAGATTATGATAACTCGACCCGTGGGTGATGCACTGAACCTTGAAAATGGGTAGCATGGTGTCATGACCCGAGCTGAGACCCCGGATCAAGACACGAGATCTAAAACCACAATTGGCTCCAAGCTAACCCATGGCACATACATAGCATGACCTAAAGCATAATTAAGCGGAAAAAATATATGAGCATGAATAAGCGGAAGACTGAATATCATAAAGCGCATATGAAGCGAACATATTACGACACTGAATCTCAAGCTGAACATACTAGTCTATATCTGAAAAGCCTCTACTATCTGATGAGATGCTGGGACAAACCCCCAGCTATATCCAAGTATGAAACTAAAATAATATGATCAAAATAACTAAATGAATGTCCCCGGGAGATGAGGACTCACCCAACAGGGTTTAACTAGACGGATAGGAAAGCGAACTATCGATGAGACTGAGCTAGATCACCTGAACCTATATCATGAAATGATATAGCATAGAGTATGCAGTCAGTATTTGTAATGTACTGAGTATGTAAGGTACGTAAAACATGCTTAGTAAATGTTAACTGATATGATGCATATAAATATAAATCAAATAGATCATGAGAGTAAGGACTACATGCTGAAAATTGTATCTGAGACATACATAGTCATAAGATGATTATCATAATTGAACGTAGTGACCCAAGAGTTAGGAATAGAAATCATATGACTTGTCATATCTGAAATTGTAAGTAAAAGGTCATAAACTGATCATTGGGTCAAATCTGCTGTAAAATATAATATCATAAGTCATGAAAATGAGCAACTAAAATCATGAGGAACAATGGGAGACTCATCATAACCGACACCATCATGATAGAGCTTATGTGATTCCCCAACTATCACACTCAAGTGATCAGAGCTGTCCAAAACCTTGTCAAGGCTAAGGAAGCTAAACCATGATATCGATATCAAGCTGAGCCACATGGGGCAGGGGAAAACTCTCTTGAGAGTTCCCCAAATATGTATACATATACCTACATTGGCACGTAGTTTTGAGTCCGAGGAACATCGAACCCCAAGCCTAGTCAGTGTTATACTCCCAAAAATATGCATAATGCTCACATCATTTTTCTATGAATCTAAAATCATAATCACATGCATAGTGCTCACATCATTTTTCAATGAAGCTGAAATCATAATTTATACATAGCTTGATATCTGAACATTTAGAATCTTGAGTCCAAAACATATCATAAGCTACATTAGGATTCTTGACTCCAAACTATATGATAAGCTGATCTTATTAGCCTTGGCTAAATCATAAAAATCATACTTAACTTGTGTAGGCTTGCCCATATCATAAAATCATGCATACTTGAAATAGACTTCATAAATCATAATCATGGAATCATAAGTCGGGAGTTCATAAATATTCATTCATGCTAGATATCTCATCATACTTGAGATCATGAATCATAAGATTGACTTTTCATAAAACTTGCAAAACAACGCATAATTTCTAATAACCAGAATTCATGAATTTAAAATCAAATTGCGTATAGAATATGCCCATTAGACTTAAAGCATACTTTAGAACATGAGGAGATTAGACCCATAAACATATCATAGAGCATTCATTAGTCCAAAAGATATAACTACGAACTCATAGTGACCATATCGAGTCTTGAAAGTTGTCTGCGGATTGTCACTCTCTTTAACTCTAAGTTGATGATAGTCGGATATGAGGTCTATCCTTGAGAAGCACCTAGCACCCTGAAGCTACTCAAACAAATCATCAATCCTGGGGAGGGGATTCTTATTCCTTATTCTGACTATGTCCAACTATCAATAGTCAATGCACATTCTAAGGGAACCATCCTTTTTTTGAACAAAGAAAATTGGAGCACCCCATGGGGATTTACTAGGCCTAATGAAACACTTATTTAAGAGATCTTTCAACTGCTCTTTTAACTCCTTTATCTCAGTTGGAGCCATTCTATAAGAAGGAATGGATATGGGTTGCGCATTAGGGAGAAGGTCTATACCAAAGTCAATCTCCCGCTAGGGAGGGATCCCTGGCAGATCATCTAGAAACAACTACAGACATTCGCATACTATAGGAACTGATTGAAGAGTCAGGGTCTCGAATGTAGCATCCTTAACTTGAGCTAGATGATACACACAACCCTAAAGATCATCTTCTTAGCCATGAGATAGGAAACAAAGCGACCTACAGGTAAGTTGAACTCCCTTTCTATTCTAGGATTGGCTCACCTAGAAATCAAAACTCTACCGAACGGGTTCTACAATTGACTGAGGAATAACATGCATGTAACTAGTCCATGCCAAAGATAACATCAAAATTAGTCATGTCTAACTCTACTAGGTCGACTGAGGTGACTTTCTGAAGGACCGTGACAAGGTAGTTTTTGTATACCCATCGAGCTATAACTAACTCACTAACTTGAGTAGAGACTAAGAAGGGTTATAACAGGATCTTTGGACTAACTCCAAAACTAATAGTAACATAAGAAATCACAAAATATAATGTAGCCCGTAGATATAACAATGCATACATATTAAAATGGAATACTAGTAACATACCAGTGACCACATCGAGAGAGACCTCCTGCTCCTAATGAGATAATAGTGCATAAAATCTATTTTCATGCTAGCCACCACCTACATTAGTGGATGCTCCCTGCTGAGATGAATGTGTTGGTGGAGCTGCTGAACTGGTGGATGGGTCACGACTTCTACCATGGCCCTATTTCATTAAAAGGCAGTCTCTAAGCATAAGTCCGGGCTTTCCACACTCAAGACAACCATCAGTACCAACCATGCACTCACCAGGGTGCTTCCTGACACACTTCCTACAAGCCAGAAAAGTGTGCTACCCTAACATGCTCCTCTACCCCTTAGATCCTGACACTCTGCTCCTCTGATCTCCTTTTGGTTTGGATGGAAAGCTGGCTAATGAGAGAGCTGGGGCTGATGACCTCTTGTGAAATTGAGGTCGATGTCCACCACTGGGACTCAGTTGGAAGTGCTCATGGCTATTTGTTTTGTCCCTCTTAGCCTCTCTCACCTTCTCTTTCATCTACTTTTCCTCTATCTGTAAGGAGTGTATGACCAACCGAGAGAAATCTAGATCACTATTCAGCATAGTAATTTTGCACTCCTTGGCCAGCATATCTGCAACTCTGTTCACAAACTTGCTCATACGAGCCCTCTAATCCGCAACCATCTTCGGCGCATACCTAGATAGCCAGTAAACATAAAGGCATACTCTTGCACAGTCCTGTGGTTCTTTTTCAAGTTGATAAACTCCGCCGCTTTTTCCTCCCTCAAATCTCTAGAGATGAACCTATTGTAGTACCCCGAAAATTCCTAAGATCAAACCCGAGGGTTTAAACAAAGAAAGCAGAAAATTTTGCACCAGGTTACAGTACGAGTCATCTAGTGACTCGTGGTGTGACCTAACGGGTCATTAAGTGACTCGTAAGGTGGTGCCCAATTTTAAGGAGATGTCATTCTTGGACAGTGGCAATAGATGGGATGATGAGTCTTCATGAATCCCAATGAATTGTGGTATGACCTGTCAAGTGGATAAAGGGTTAGATTGTAGTGTTGGTAATAGGTCAAGGGAATGAGTCATCGGCATCCCTAACAACTCGTTAAGTTGGTCATGGGGATGAGAAGGTTGGGAGATTAGAAATTTCCAATGTTGGTGATGAGAGGACCTAACGACTCGTTATGTCCCTCATAGGGTCTAGCAATATCATATTTTTCTGCGAATCTGTAAGGGCATTTTCATAATTCCTAAGCTATTAATCCCAAAATTATGTCGTTTTGAGCTCTGTTAGGAGGTTTTTAAAGGTATTTAACCTATTCGAAATCATTCCCCTCTTATGCATGCAAGACTAGAAAATTCTCCATGAAGATCAAGCCTAGAATTCTTTAAATTCTTCCCCAAATCTCTTGGGCTTTCTAAGACAAGTGAAGATTCAATATTCCTAGGTATGTAGAACTATGAATGAGAGTTCTTTTCACTATCATGCTCAAAATTCTCTTAAATTCCATGAATTCAAGTTCTAAATTAAGTTCTCCTCCTAGCTTATGGTATGTTTGGAGCTAGGACTCCCAATATTAAAATTTCAGACTATGCATGTAATTGCATTATCAGCTTCATTAAAAAATGATAGTTTCAACTTTGTTGAAAAATGATAGAGAACACTTTGAATATTTTTGGGAGTAGTATCTAGCACCGAGTAGGCTAGGGGTACATGTAAACCCCGGATCTTAGAACTACGCAACAATGTAGGTTTATATATTTATATTGGGGCCTCCCTTGTGAGCTTTACCTTCCCCAAAGGGGCCTTCAGCTTGATATCGATATCATGGTAGCGTACTTAGCCATGGCAAGGGGTTGGACGGCTCTGCCCACTTAGTGTGATAGTTAGGGCATCACGCAAGCTCTATCAAGATGGTGTCGGTTGTGACGAATCTCCCATTGTTCCTCATGATTTTAGTTATGCATGTTTATGACTTATGTTATTATATTTTTAGCAAGTTTGGCCCAATGATCAATTTATAAGCTTTTACTTATGATTTCAGTTATGGCACGCCATATGATTCTATTTTCAGCTTTGGGTCATTCAATTCAGATATGAGATTCAGTTTATGATTATTCATGTTTTCATATACAAACATGCAGTCCTCACTCTTATGATCCTATTATTTATGTTTATATGTCTAATTTCAGTTCATACTTACTCAGCATGTTTTACTTACCTTACATACCTAGTACCTTCCAAGTACTGAACACATACTCTATGTTGAATCATTTCATGATACAGGATCAGATGCTCAGACTCAATTTCACTGTTAGCCAGTCTTCACAGCTTTGTCCAGTTCTCCTGTTGGTGAGTCCTCATCCTTCGAGGACCTTCAGATTGTTGAGTTTTGTTACTTTCAGCTTTCAAACTTTTAGTGAGCTAGTTGGGGATGTTTTCCCTTTATCTCTTCAGTTACGTTAGAGGCTTTTCCAGACATTATGTATAAGTTCAGTTTTGTCAGTATTGACTTTGTATGGTTGTTATGTATTTCAGACTTCCACTTATTCATGGTTTCAGTTATTAGCTTTCACTTGATATATTTGTTTTAGCTATCATGTTGATGCCATGGGTCGACTTGGAGTCATTCGTGGTTGTAGGTTTCGTGTCTCAGTCCTGGTCTATGTTCGGTTCGTGACAAACATGGTATCATAGCAAAGGTTTAGAATGTCCTAGGGTGTCTAAAACCCACATTGAGTAGAGTCTTTCCCATGGGTGTAAAGTGCGCCACACTTATGAGAGAGAGGCTACAAGACGTTTTGGGAAATTTCCCCTCTTTCATGATTTATGTCGTGCGATGAAGTACATCTCTATCCCTCTAACTTTTGCTATACACGTTTGCAGAATCATGCCTCCATGCTGAGTAAATAGTAGAAGGAATAGAAATGGAAATGGCCATGAAGATGGCAATGGAGATAGGCACCAGCAAGCCCCGCTAGCACCAACAGGTCCTTTGCCCGAGCAAGTCTCTCATGCCGAGTTTGGAGTGGCTTTTTAGAAGTTGACCCAGGCTTTGACCGCTCAGGTCAACCAACAGGTGGTGTCCTATGTTCCTCAAAATGGGAACACAGTGGCGACTCAAGTTTGGGACTTTCTCAGGATGAATCCACCTGAGTTCCTTGGGCCAAGAGTGAGTGAGGACCCGCATGAGTTTGTTGAGAAGGTACAGAAGATCACTCATATTATAGGGGTGATGTGAGAAGAGAGTGCAAACTTAGATTCATATCAGCTGAAGGGGGTTGCTTATATTTGGTACCGTCAGTGGATGGATGGTAGAGCAGTGGGCATTGTTCCCGTAGGCTAGGATGAGTTCATGACTGCCTTCTTAGATAAATTCTTCCCTAGGGAATTGAGGGAAGCAAAGGTGGAAGAATTTGTTAACTTGAGGCAGAACAATATGACTGTGCAATAGTACACCTTGGAGTTCACCCGACTGTCCAAGTATACACCGGAGATGGTTGCGGATCAGAGAGACCGTATAAACAGATTTGTGAATGTAGTGTCAGATTTGCTGGTCAAGGAGTGTAGGACTGCAATGCTGAACAGTGATCTAAACTTCTCTTGATTGGTTATATATGCCCAGCAGATAGAGGTGGATCAGATGAAGGAAAGGGAGAGTGAGAGGCTAAGAGGGTCAGGACAGGAAGCTTTAGGTTTTCCAAATAGAGGTCCAATGGCGTACATTGCCAGCAGTCCCACCATAGATCATCAGTCCTTGTGTCTTCATCATCTAGTGTGCCATCAAGATCTAGGCATGATCAGAGGGCATGGACATCGGGTTCTCGAGGTCATGGGATCATGTCAATTGAGCCTAGTATTCAGTTTGTGGAAGGTGTGGTAGGAGGCACACCAGAGAGTGCTTAGAAGGTTCAGGTGAATGTATTTGGTGCGGGAATCCCGGACACATTCTCAGAGACTGCCCTTCAACCAGACAGGGTCATAGTAGAGGTCGTGACCTGGCCACCAGTACAGTAGCTCTACCAGCACGCTCAGTTCAGCAGGGTGCATCCACTAGTGCAGGTGGTAGTCAGCGTCAGAACAGGTTTTATGCCCTCTCATCTTGTTAGGACTAGGAAGTCTCTCCAGATATGGTCACGGGTATGTTGCGAGTATTTCATCTTGATGTGTATGCAATGTTAGATCTAGGGGTTACTTTATCTTTTATGACTCCTTATGTTGCTATTAGTTTCAGATTCAGTCCCAAAATCCTATCAGAACCATTCTCAATCTCTATCCCAGTCGGTGACGTCGGTGACTCAGTTATAACTTAAGGGGTATACATAAATTGCCTTGTCACAGTCCTTCAAAGAGTCATTCAATCGATTTAGTAGAGTTAAACATGACTGATTTTGATGTTATCTTTGGTATGGATTGGTTTCATGCATGTTATGCCTTAGTGATTTGTAGAACCCAAACGGTATAGTTTCAATTTTTGGGTGAGCCAGTCCTAGAATGGAAAGGTAGCTTAGTTGTGCTTGTAGGTCACTTTGTTTCCTACATTAAGGCCAGAAAAGTGATTTGCAAGGGTTGCGTGTACCATATGGTTCGGGTCAAGGATGCTACATCCGAGACCCCGACTCTTCAGTCTGTCCCTGTAGTATGTGATTATCCAGAGGTTTTCCCAGATGATCTACCAAGAGTCCCTCCCGAGCGGGAGATTGACTTTCGTATTGACCTTTTTCCCCATATGCAACCTATATCTATTCCTTCTTACAGAATGGCTCTAGTTGAGCTAAAGGAGTTGAAAGAGCAGTGGAAGGATCTTCTAGATAAACGCATCATCAAACTTAACAAGTCCCCATAGGGTGCACCAGTTCTCTTTGTTCAAATAAAGGATGGGTCTCTTTGTATGTGCATTAACTATCGATAGTTGAACAAGGTTACAATCTAGAACAAGTATCCCCTCCCAAGAATTGATGACTTGTTCCACCAACTTCAGGGTACTAAGTCATCACGACCCAAACGTACATTCGGATCATAGACATGGGACAAGAGATGCCGAGAGACCCACACTCGACCCATGGCACATGCATACATCTAAACTCATTTAATAAAGTGGATACTTAGAATAAAACATAACGGAAACATAAGCATAGCGTAACAACTGGAAGTACTAGGCATTTACATAAGTTGAGTTCTACATCCTGTCTGAAAGCCTCTATTACATAAGATGGGTTGATGGGACAACATCCTCAACTAAACCGACCAATACTGAAACATAAATAACATAAAATTCAATCAAACAACCCTCAAAACATGAGGACTCACCAATATGCTGAGAGCGAGAACTAAGGTGAACTAAGGATGAGATGAGCTTGAGATCCGAACCCTGTATCATGAAACAATGCAACATAGAAAGTATACGGTCAGTACATGGAATGTACCGAGTATGCAAGGTAATTAAAATGGACATTTAAAAGTAAAATAAACTCATAAATAAACATAGGAGAAGGATATCATGCTTGTATCACAAATTTCGTAAGTAAACATAAGGCTCAAGACTTTCAAATCGTTCATATATCATGCATTATCATAATCGTATGTAAACTTTATCAAAACATATCTTGAGCCAATAATATAAATATAACAATTCATAAAACATTCGGAACAATGGGAGGACTCGTCTTAACCGACACCATCATGGTAGAGCCTTTCATGATGCCCCAACTATCTCACTCAAGTGGGCAGAGCCAACCCTAGCTTGCCAGGCCATAGTCGTGCATTAGGCGTGATATCAAATTTGAGGGGATCGATATCAATACAATATATAAAATTAGAACCCACGGTGGCACGTGGTTATGAGACATCGACGTAGTCCTTTGAACGTCGGGCTGCTCGGTGCTAGACATGGCTCCCAAAAACATGTATATAGGCTCATACATAAATCAATAACATCATGCATTAAAATTCATTGTCTAAAATATAACATTTATCATCATTGATCCCCTTTAAAACATGCTTAACAAAGAATCAAAGGCCCTTTTCATCGGCCAACATTATAGATCAATAAATCATCTAATTCGTTTCATAAATCGTAAATCATTCTTCAACGTGTTGGCATTTCCCAATACTTTAACATACTAAATTATTTTCAAAAATGTGCTCATAAACATGGGAACTTTAAATCATTCTTTTCCATCATCAACAAAATTAAAATATTGAATACTCATCATAAATCATAACTCTCATGAACTTGTATCAATGGCATTTTAGATTTAAATAGCTTGAAACATGATTTTAAATAAAATAATATAAGACCTACCCATCATTCATAATTTCATAATTAAAACTTAATTAAATCATACCTATAAAGAGAAATCACATTTTCATGCATTTGGGTAAAACCCCATGGACTTGAATAGGAGAGTTCATGATTTAAAACATAGTTTGGGCATGGGTCTGAAAGGATTCACCCATTCTAAACCCTACGTACCAAGGAACACTTGGTTCTTAATTTCCCCTTGAAAGCCCAAGATGGAATTTGGAGAATTTTTAGGAAGAACACTTGAATCACCTTCTACTCCCCTCTCTAACTCTTGCATGCACAAATGAGGCTTAACATGGACTAACCCCCCTTAAAAGACCCTATTCCGACCTTAAAACGACATAGTTTAGGCCTTAGGAGTTTAGAAAATTAAGAGAAAGCCCTTACTAATTTGCAGAAAATAACTGCCAGGTGACCCTAATGGGTGACCTGACGACTCGTCAGGATGGGCAACAACTCGTTGTGTCGCCCGTCAAGTACACTGCCTCAGCCTCAATTAAAATTCCATAGGCTTGCTCATGACCCACCTCACAAGTCATTGGGACTGACCACGACTCGTGGGGTCCCATCCTTAAGTACACTGGTCAGACCCCCTATTTAATCCCCAACCTCATCCCACGGCTGACCTGACAACTCGTGGTAGCTGACCATGAGTCGTTCCCATGCCCGTGGGGACCTCAACTCCACAGCCCAGTCCAGCCTTCCCATAAGCCACTTGACGACTCATGGGGTCTCCTCTTGAGTCGTCTAACGACTCGTCCTACACTGCTACAACATTTTTCCAGATTTTCCCCATTTGACTCCTGGGTTTGAGCCTTGGGTTCCGGGGTATAACAATATCTCCCCCTTGGGAACTTTCGTCCTTGAATGCTAGAAACATGAAAAAAACTCAGAAACAAGCTATCACCATATACAAATACTTATCATTTAAGCTGGAAACTAGAGGATTGACTACCTCCGAAAAGAACAACATAGCTGAGTTGAATTCAGACATCTCTTACATTTAGCACATCATAAAACAAACTTGTACGCATGAATGAAACATGAAAACTTATTAGAGGTTTAGGGAAAAAACTTATAACTCAAACTGAAACTGTGCCAGTAGGGAACTGGTGTGGGTACCTAGCCATCATATCCGCTTCGGCTTCCCACGTAGCTCCTTCAACATGCTGATTTTTCCATAATACTTTAACTGAAGCTACTTCTTTTTTTCCTCAGCCTCCGAATCTGACGATTCAAGATTTCAACAGGAATTTCTTCATAACCAAATCTGTCTTTTATCTTCCCTAATGCTTTCTACCAGGACTACCAAGGCAGGATCATCCAAACACTCTTTTCAAAAGCAACACATGAATGACGGGATGAACTGAAGGTAACTCCGATGGAAAGTCTCATATGCCACTTTACCAACTCTTCTCACAACTTGGTAGGGACCAATATATCAGGAATTGAGTTTCCCTTTTTTTCCAAATCGCATCACTCCCTTCATGGGAGAATACCTTCAACCTCAACTCAAGATCCCTCCTCCTCGTATCCGTATGAGACTTTTGGTGACTAGGGGCTGTTTCCAATCCTTCCCTTATTATTTGAACCTCCTCTATAGCTACATGAACAAAATTTGGCCCTATCATTTCTGCCTCACCAACCTCGAACCATCTGACGGGCGATCTTCATCTCTGCCGGTAAAGAGCCTCAAACGGAGCCATCCCAAAGCTAGCATGGTAACTGTTATTGTCGGCAAACTCAATAAGAGGCAATGATCAAACCCCAACTACC
Source organism: Datura stramonium (assembly GCA_018107945.1). NCBI lineage: Eukaryota > Viridiplantae > Streptophyta > Magnoliopsida > Solanales > Solanaceae > Datura > Datura stramonium. Next base: position 15,225 of record JACEIK010007286.1, read on the forward strand.
CTGTTATTGAAGTACTCCATCTCCCTCTTTGGAACAACCTCTACCTTTTGATCTGAACAACCGCCTTCGACCTTACTAAGATAGGATCCTCACCTTATCTAGCTTTTCCCTTGGTCATCAAGAGAAATTCCAATCCATCTTGAACCATGACACCACACCTTATACTTAGAATCATGCTAAACATACAAAATGTTCAAATCCACCCAAAGCTCATCTGGAATCCTCCGGACACAACCAAAATATGCAATTCAACCGTACATTACAGGCTTGTTGGAATCATCAACCACCGATATTAGGTTGTTTTATCGAAAGTCGACCATGGTCAACTCAACCTCCTTAAAGTTCCCGACTTAACCAAAAATTTCAAATTACTCTCGAATCACCTTGGGACCCACGCAACTATCCAACTAAGTCATAAATCACCATCTGGTACTAATAGAACTTTCAAAACCAAATTCGAGCTCGTTAACCTAAAATGTTGACCTTGGTCAAACCTCTCAAACTTCAGACCTCCTAAAAACCGAGAATCTTATCCAATCTTAATTGGATCATCTTGGAAATTATGTCATCCATCTCCACAAGTCATAAATAGAAACCTAAAGATACAGAAAGGTTCAAGCTAGGGAAATGGGTCAAATTCACGAAATGACCATGTGGGTTGTTGCGCTTCCAAGTTTTGGCTAATCATTGCACTTTTTGAACTTATACATGCCTGGCACCTATTGTAGGGGTAGGGAGTTATCCTGGACGTACACATATTAACTATCATTTACATCCTGGGGACCACCCATAGAGCCTGGAGTATGGAAATCATGAGCACGAATTATTCAAGGAATCCAAGTTGGGCATGTACCTGATATAACATGATTCTCACGAGCCGATAAGGAAGATCTTAAGGACTGAGTTTATAAAGTTGAGTGTACTAAGGGACATGAGCCCACTTACGCAACGAGGGTCATGACATGAAGCCAAATTTATGGAGTCATGGAGTAATGTTGGGATCGCTGACTGAGGGGGTTACCCATCATCTTAGAGTTCTGAACGTGAGCATGGGTTGAGGAAACATCAAGCGACATACGAGAGAAACATCTAAATAAGAATGGGTTAACTATCCCTAAGTACCATCCCTAGAACTTCTTTGCTAAAACCTAAGACCCAACATGACCCTTCATTTACCATCTCTCTCTTAGATTAGAGCTACCATTCTAGGGCTCTGGGACCCTTTGTTACAATTACACTAATATCACTAGCTCTAGACTGCCCATTCACCTCCAAACCTATCATTGAGTACTTCATACTTTTAGCCTTTGCCTACCTCCCGCAAAATAGATTTAATACTAAGGTGCATACAGGAATCCCGTACCTTGTACAGTAGTCTCTCGGAACTAGAAATCGGGGTAGGTTCGATGGAAAAGCATATAACATAACTGAGACATACATCTGAGGTCGACCACCACTCGCTCTTGACACCCTGTGTTGTGGAGGTGGGTGACTTGCTGGAACTGACGGAGAGGGATTCAGAGCACGGCCTTTCCAACCATCTCGCTTGGCTGTAGTGCAATCCTTGTGTTTATGATTGAGTTGGTCACAATAAAAGCAAATATCTGAACCTATCAGCATTCTCCTCGGTGGTGCTTCCCGCAATGCTCGCAAGTTAGGTAAGTAATCTTCTTCATTCGGGGCTTGTATCCCCGAGATTAGGATTGAGACTTCTGACGGATTTGAGAGTGACTCCCCCTACTCGACCCTTTTTGGGACCCCTCAAGGTCACCAGCCCTGGGCCTCTTATTCTCCCTCCTACCCCCTCTATACTTCCCAACCACACTCGAGTTACCAACATCCGGTGGGCTCTCCTTCATGAGTCCTTGAGTCCCAATAGTTGTTGCTTCCCCGATAGGGTTCACAAGTGTGATAGCCCGCTGGCCAGGCTGGGTGATTATAGCTCACCTCAAAACTCTAAGAGCGGCTTCGAGCTCTGCATCAGTAACTTGCATGGAATCCATCAGAGTTGGTTGTGTTGGCTGACTTCCATCATGGTTCTGAGGAGACATGTTTCTGCACACGCTTATCGCATGAGTTAGAGGAAAGGAGAGAGTTAAACTCATGGCATGAGGTAGAATCATGAAGGAAGGGAACATTTCCTAAATGTCTCATAACCTCTTCGTCATAGGTGTGGCTGCCTTCACGCCCATGAAAAAGACTCTACTTAACGCGGCTTTCAGACACCCTAGGACACTCCAAACCTATGGCTCTGATACCAAATTTGTCACGACCTGAACGTACACCCGGATCGTAGACACAGGACAAGGGACCCCCGGAGACCCCAAGTCGACCCATGGCACATGCATACATCGAAACTCATTTAATAAAGAGGAATACTTAGAATAAAACATAATGGAAATGTAAGAATAGCATAAAAACTAGAAGTACTGGGTATTTACATAAGCTGAGTTCTACATCCTGTCTAAAAGCCTCTACTACATAAGATGGGTTTATGGGACAACATCCCCAACTAACCCAACCAATAATGAAACATAAATAATATAAAAGTCTGTCAAATGGCCCTCGGAACATGAGGACTCACCAATATGTTGATAGCAAGAACTTAGGTGAAATAAGGATGAGGATGAGCCTGAGATCCGGACCCTGTATCATGAAACGATACATCATAGAAAGTATGCAGTCAGTACGTGGAATATACTGAGTATACAAGGTAAGTAAAATGGATATTTAAAAGTAAAATAAACTCATAAATAAACATAGGAGAAGGATATCGTGCTTGTATCATAAATTTCGTAAGTAAACATAAGGCTTAAGACTTTCAAATCATTCATAAATCATTCTTTATCATAATCGTATGTAAACTTCATCAAAACATAACTTGAGACAATAACATAAATATAACAATTAATAAAACATGCGGAACAATGGGAGGACTCGTCTTAACCGGCACCATCATGGTAGAGCCTTTCATGATGCCCCAAATATATCACTCAAGTCGGCAGAGCCGGCCCTGGCTTGCCAAGCGAGGGTCGTGCATTAGGCTTGATATCACATTTGAAGGGATCGGTATCAATAAAATATATAATATTAGAACCCATGGTGACACGTGGTTATGAGACATCGGCCTAGTCATTTGAACGTCGGGCTGCTCGGTGCTAGACACGGCTCCCAAAAACATGCATATAGGCTCGTACATAAATCAATAACATCATGCATTAAAATTCATTGGCTAAAATATAACATTTATCATCATTTATCCCCTTTAAAACATGCTTAGCCAAGAATCAAAGGCCCTTTTCATCGGCCGACATTATAGATCGATAAATCATGTAATTCGTTTCATAAATCGCAAATCATTCTTCAACGTGTGGGTATTTCCCAATACTTTAACATACTCAATTATTTTCAAAAATATGCTCATAAACATGGGAACTTGAAATCATGCTTTTCCATCATCAATAAACTCAAAATATTGAATACTCATCATAAATCATAGCTCTCATGAACATGCATCAATGGGAATTTTAGATTTAAATTGCTTGAAATATGATTTTAAAGAAAATAATATAAGACCTTCCCATCATTCATAATTCTATAATTAAAACTCAATTAAATCATACCCATAAAGAGAAATTACATTTTCATGCATTTGGATAAAACCCCCATAGACTTGAATAGGAGAATTCATGATATAAAATTAAGTTTGGGCATGGGTGTGAAAGGATTCACCCATTCTAAACCCTACATACCTGGGAACACTTGGTTCTTAATTTCCCCTTGAATGCTCTTGCAGCTTTTATGGATTTGATGACCAGGGTGTTCAATCCATATTTGGACATGTTCGTGATTGTCTTTATAGTCCATATCCTCATATACTCTCATAGCAAGGAGGAACATGTCGCTCATTTAAGGATGGTGCTACAAACTCTCAAGGATCTCTAGCAGTTTGCTAAATTCAGCAAGTGTGAGTTTTTATTAAACTCGGTAGAATTTTTGGGCCATGTGGTGTCAAGTTAAGGTGTGCAGGTTGACTCTCAAAAGATAGAAGAGGTGAAGAATTGGCCTATATTGATTAATCCTTCGGATATCAGGAGTTTCTATTGTTTAGCTGGCTATTATAGGAGGTTTGTGGAGGGATTTTTCATCCATTGTAGCATCGTAGACTAAGTTGACCTAGAAGAAAGTCAAATTTTAGTGGTCGGATTCCTATGAGAAGAGTTTTCAGGAGTTAAAGACTTGACTCACTTCTGCCCAAGTATTGACCCTACCTGAGGGTACGGATGGATTCGTTGTGTATTATGATGCCTCCAGGGTTGGTCTTGGGTGTGTGTTGATGCATCATGGTAAGGTCATTGCATATGCCTCTAGACAGCTTAAGACTCATGATAAGAATTACCCGATGCATCACTTGGAACTAGCAACAGTAGTGTTCACATTGAAGATTTGGAGACACTATTTGTATGCGATCCATGTGGATGTTTTTATGGACCACAAGAGCCTACAGTATGTGTTCACCTAGAGGGATTTGAATTTGCAACAAAAAAGATGGTTAGAACTACTCAAGGACTATGACATGAGTTTCCTTTTATCATCCGGGCAAGGCTAATGTGGTGGATGCCATTAGCAGACTATCCATGGAGAGTGTTTCTCATTTGTAAGATAGAAGGAAAGAGTTGGTGAAGGATGTGCATCGGCTAGCACGATTAGTGGTTCACCTTGTAAAATTGACAGATGGTGATGTCATTGTTCAGAATGGATAGAATCTTCTTTGGTGACTGAATTCAAAGCTAGGAAAGATGAGGATCCTATTTTGGTGAAGTTGAAAGAAGCAGTTCAAAATCAAAAGGGGGAAGTCTTCTCCCAAGGGGGAGATGGTGTGCTTTGATATAAAGATTGTTTATGTGTTTCGGATGTCAATGATTTGAGAGGACAGATGTTTCATGAGGCTCATGGTTCCCGATATTCTATAAATCAAGGTTCCACCAAGATGTACCATGACCTACGAAAAGTCTATTCATGGAATGGCATGAAGAGGGACATAGCAGAGTTTGTGGCTAAGTGTCTGAATTGTCAACAGGTGAAAGGTGAGCATCAAAGACCGGGAGGTATGTTACAAGACAACAGTATCTCCACTTGAAAGTGGAAAGAGATAAATATGGACTTCATCACAGGGTTTCCTTGCACTCGCTGACAGTATGACCCTCTTTCGATGGTGGAACACAGGTTGACCAAAGCAACTCATTTCTCATTGGTCAAAACTATCGATTTAGCTGAGGACTATGCTCGATTATATATTTAAGAGTTATTTCGGTTTCATGGAGTTCCCTTGTCCATTATTTCAAATAGAGGTACTCAGTTTACATTGCAGTTTTGGAGATCATTTCATAAGCTACTCGGTACTCAAGTCAAGCCTAATACAACTTTTCATCCGCAAACAGATGGTCAGACCGAGTGGACTATTCAGACTCTTGAGGATATGTTGAGATCTTGTGTGATTGTCTTCAAGGGTAGTTGGGATGATCATTTACCTCTCATCAAGTTTTCTTACAACAATAGTTATCACTCTAGCATCTAGATGACTCTGTTTGAAGCTCTTTATGGGCGGAGGTGTAGGTTTCCCATTGGTTGGTTCAGGGTAGGAGAAGCCACGTTGATAGGACCATATTCAATTCATGAGGCTATGGAGAAAGTTTAGCTTATTAGGGAAAGGCTGAAAACAACTCAGTCGTCAAATGTCATATGCAGATGTTTGGCGGAGCGAACTCAAGTTTTAAGTCGATGATTAGGTGTTCTTGAAGGTGTCTCCCATGAAGCGAGTGATGAGGTTTGGAAAGAAAGGAAAACTTAGTCCCTAGTATGTTGGCCTATACAGGATTGTGAGACGTATTGGTAAGGTGGCCTATGAGCTGGAGCAACCATTGGAGTTAGCTTCGGTGCATTCAGTTTTTCAAGTATCGCTGTTAAAGAAGTATATCGATTACCCGGCTTTGGTTGTACTGGTGGAGAGCATAGGTGTGAAGGTAGCCTAAATTATGAGGAGGTTTTGGTTAAGATCCTTAATCTTCAGGTTCGAAAGTTGAGAAATAAAGAAGTAGTTTCAGTGAAAGTCTTATGGAGGAATCAGCTTGTTGAGGGAGCTTCATGGGAGACCATAGCAGATATAATGGCTAGATACCTGCATTTATTTCCTTCTAACTTCATTTTAGTTTGAGGTATCAATTTCCTCCCTAATACTCTACTAATTTTCATGTTTTAGCGTGTATGTATAATTCATGAATTCAGTTCCGCCATGTATCTCAGTTCGGAGTCAGTCACTTTGTCGGTTTTAGCTTTAGATGTTCAGTATTTGGGATTGCATTTCCTTTCCCCTTTTCAGTATGTTTAACCCATATTCGATGAAGAATGTTCCCAAGAGGGAGATATTGTAATACCCTAAAAATCCCTAAGATCAAACCCGAGGGTTGAAATGGAGAAAGCGGGAAAATCTGCACCAGGTCACAGAACGAGTCATCCAGTGACTCGTGGTGTGACCTAACGGGTTTTTAAGTGACCCATCAGGTGGTGCGCAGTTTTGAGGAGATTTCATTATTGGGCAATGGCAACGTATGGGACAATGAGTTGTCGTGACTCCCAATGAATCGTGGTATGACCCGTCAAATGGATAAAGGGTGAGATTGCAGTGTTGGTAACGGATCGAGAGAACAAGTCTTCGGTATCCCTAACAACTCGTTAAGTTGGTCATGAGGATGAGAAGGTTGGGATATTTTAAATTTCCAGTGGTGGTGACGAGGGGAGACAACGAGTCGTCAGAGGACCGAACAACTCGTTTTATCCCTCGTGGGGTTTAGCAGTATCATTTTTTTCTGTGAATCAGTAAGGGTATTTTTTTAGTTTTTAAGCTCTTTAGTCCTAAACTACGTCATTTTGAGCTCTGTTAGGAGGGTTATAAGGGGGTTCAACCTGTTATAAATCATTCCCCTTCCATGCATGTAAGACTAGAAAATTATCCTTGAAGATCAAGCCTAGAATTCGTTAAGTTCTTCTCAAAATCTCTTGGGCTTTCTAAGACAAGTGAAGATTCAGTCCTCTCAAGGATGTAGGGCTATGAATGAGAGTTTCTTTCACTCTCACGCTTAAAATTCTCCTCAATTCCATGAATTCAAGTTCTAAATCAAGTTCATGATCTTATGTGGTTTTAATCCAATTTTATAAAATTCTCTATGATTTACTTATGGGTCAATCCCCTTTATGTTCCAAAGTATGTTTTAAGATTCATGGGTAGATTTTATACCTATTTTGACTATAAATTCTTGATTTCAAGTTAAAGAAAATTATTTCCAATTATACAAGTTCATGAAAAGTCAAGTTTATGATTTATGGTTCCAAGTATGAGGTGATATCTGGCATGGCCGAATGTTTATGAATTACCCATGTATGAATCCATGATTTTGACTTATGAAGTTTATTTCAAGTATGCATCATTTTAAGATTTGGGCAAGCCCAAATATGTTAAGTATGTTTTCATGATTCAGTTTAGTTTTACAATATCAGCTTACCATATGGTTTGGAGTGATAATCCCTATTTTCGGCTTATGCTATGCTTGGAGCCAGGACTCCCCATATTTAGATTTCAGACTGTGCATGTAATTACATTATCAGCTTCACTGAAAAATGACAGAGAGCACTTCGCATGGGAGTAGTGTCTAGCACTGAGTAGGTTAGGGTTTCATGTAAACCCAGGGTCTCAAAACTATGCGACAACATAGGTTTATATATTTAGATTGGGACCTCCCTTGTGAGCTTCCCCTCCCCCTAAGGGGCCTTCATCTTGATATCGATAACATGGTAGTGTCCTTAGCCCTGACAAGGCTTTGGACGACTCTACCCACTTGAGTGTGATAGTTGGGGAATTACATAAGCTCTATCATGATGGTGTCAGTTGTGACGATCTCCCATTGTTCCTCATGATTTCAGTTATGCATGTTTATGACTTATGATATTATATTTTCAGTAGGTTTGACCCAATGATCAGTTTATAAGCTTTTACTTATGATTTCAGTCATGGAAATCCATATGATTCTATTTTCAGCTTTGGGTCATTCGATTCAGATATGAGATTCAGTTTATGATTACTCATGGTTTCAAATATCAGCATGCAGTCCTTTTTCTCATGATCCTTTGATTTATGTTTATATGCCTGATTTCAGTTCATACTTACTCAACATGTTTTACTTACCTTACATACTCAGTACATTCCAAGTACTGATTGCATACTTTATGTTGTATCGCTTCATAATACAGATTCAGATGCTAAGACTCACTTTTGCCATTAGCCAGTCTCCATAGCTTAGTCCAGTTCTCTTGTTGGTGAGTCCAAATCCTTCGAGGACCTTCAAATTGTTGAGTTGTGTTACTTTCAATTTTCAGACTTTTATTGAGCTAGTTGGGGATGTTGTCCCATCAGCTCTTCAGTTATGTTAGAGGTTTTTCCAGCCAATATGTAAAACTTCTGTTTTGTCGGTGTTGACTCTATATGATTATTATGTATTTCAGACTTTCGCTTATTCGCGTTTTTAGTGATCAGTTTTCACTTGAAGTATGTGTTTTAGTTATCATATTCATGCCATTGATCGACTTGGAGCCATTCATGGTTCTAGGTTTCGTGTCTCGGTTAGGGCATATGTTCAGGTCGTGACACCTGTCAAAAAAGGTAGTCACAAACTCATTCCAATTCATGGGAACTGCTCTAGGTGGGTGAGTCAGGGCCTAAGATCAGGCCGAAAGGCATAGTCAACGGAAAATAGGTGAATATTATACTACCCCTTGTTGTTCCCGAGGGACAGAGGAGGCTAGGTTAGCCGAAAGATGGTTATCGGTTAGAGAACGTAAGGTGTCCCTGCTTTTTCAGGGNAGGTGTCCCTGCTTTTTCAGGGTAAGAAGGGGTAGAGAAAATACCTCGAGCCAATGTTCGAATACCAGGCGCTACGGCGCTGAAGTAACCCATGCCATACTCGAAATAAAAGCTCGAACGACTTTAAGCAAGAGGGTACCTTTACCCGAAACCGACACAGGTGGGTAGGTATAGAATACCTAGGGGTGCGAGACAACTCTCTCTAAGGAACTTGGCAAAATAACCCCGTAACTTCGGGAGAAGGGGTGCCTCCTCATAAAGGGGGTCGCAGTGACTAGGCCCGGGCGACTGTTTACCAAAAACACAAGTCTCCGCAAAGTCGTAAGACCATGTATGGGGGTTGAAGCCTGCCCAGTGCCGGAAGGTCAAGGAAGTTGGTGACCTGATGACAGGGGAGCTGGCAATCGAAGCCCCGGTGAACGGCGGTCGTAACTATAATGGTCCTAAAGTAGCGAAATTCCTTGTCGGGTAAGTTCCGACCCCCTTCAACTAATAGGAGGCTAAGTCTGCACTCTCTTCTCCAGTCACCCCCATAATCTGGGTGATCTTCTGCACTTCCTCAATGAACTCATGTAGGTTCTCATCCACTTTCGACCCCAGAAACTCAGATGGATTCATCCTGAGAAAGTCTCGCACTCTCACCGCTACTGTGTTCCCAATCTGGGGAACATGGGCCACCGCCTGCTGGTTGACCTGAACGGTCATGGCCTATGCCAACATCTGAAATGTCGCTATGAACTTGACATGAGTGACCTGCTGGGGCAAAGGATCCCCTAGTGCTGAAGGGGCTTGCTTATGCAAATCTCCATTGCCATTGTCATGGCTATTTCCTTTGTCATTTCTTCTATCATTAACTCGGTATGGAGGCATATTTCTACAAATGCATATAGCACGAGTTAAAGGAATAGAGAGGTACTTCATCACACGACATATATCATGAAAGAAGGGAAATTTCCTAAAATGTCTTGTAGCCTCTCCCCATAAGTGTGGCGCACTTCACTCCCATGGACACACTTAAACCTTTGTTGTGATACCAAGTTTGTCACGACCCGAATTGAGACCCCGGATTGAGACACAAGACTTAGAACCATGAATGGCTCCAAGATAGTCCATGGCACATACATTGCATGACTTAAAGCATAATTAAGCAAAAAACATACATGAGCATGAATAAGCGGAAGACTGAATATCATCAAGAGCATATCAAGCGAATACATCATGACGTTGAATCTCAAGCTGAACATACTAGTCTATGTCTGAAAAGCCTCTACTATCTGATTAGATACTGGGACAAGCCCTTAGTTATCTCCAAGTATGAAACTAAACTGACATGATAAACATAACTAAATGAACGTCCTTGAGAGATGAGGACTCACCCAACAGGGGCTAACTGGACTGATAGGGAAGTGAACTATCGACGAGACTGAGCTGGATCACCTGAACCTATATCATGACACAATATAGCAATGAGTATGCGGTCAGTACTTGAATTGTGTTGAGTATAAAAGGTGCGTAAAACATGCTTAGTAAATGTTAATTGCAATCATGCATATAAATATAAATCAAATAGATCAGAAGAGTAAGGACTGCATGCTGAAAACTGTATCTGAGAAATACATAGTCATAAGCTAGTTATCACAACTGAACATAGTGACCTAAGATTTAGGAATAGAAATCATATGACTCTTTATAGCTGAAACCGTAAGTAAAATCTCATAAACTGATCATTGGTTCAAATCTACTGTAAAGCATAATATCATAAATCATGAACATGAGTACCTAAAATCATAAAGTACAATGGGAGACTCATCATAACCGACACCATCACGATAGAGCTTACATGATGTGCCAACTATCACACTCAAATGGGCAGCCGTCTAAGATCTTTCTAGGGCTAAGGATGCTAAACTATGTTATCGATATCAAGTTGAGCCCCTTAGGGTAGGGGAAAACTCTCTTGAGAGGTCCCCAAACATGTATACATATGCCTACGTTGGTGCATAGTTTTGAGATCGGGGAACATCAAACCCCAAGCCTACTCGGTGCTAGACACCACTCCCAAAACTATGCATAGTGCTCACATCATTTTTTAACGAAGCTGAAATCATAATCACGTTCATAGTGCTCACATCATTTTTCAACAAAGATGAAATCATAATTTATACATAGCTTGAAATCTGAACATTGGGAGTCTTGACTCCAAAACATATCATAAGCTGCATTGGGAGTCTTGACTCCAAACCATATGATAAACTGATCTTATTATCCTTGGCTAAATCATAAAAACATACTTAATTTGTATGGGCTTGTCCAAATTATAAAATCATACATACTTGAAATAGACTTCATAAATCATAATCATGGAATCATAAGTAGGGAGTTCATAAACATTCTTTCAAGTTAGATATCTTATCATACTTGATATCATGAATCATAATCTTGACTTTTCATAAAACTTGCATAATAGGGCATAATTTCTAATAACTAGAAATCATGAATTTATAATCAAATTTTGTATAAAATCTTCCCATTAGACTTAAAACATATTTTAAAATATGAGGGGATTAGACCCATAAACATATCATAGAGAATTTCACAAAATTGGGTTAAAAACCTTAAAATCAATACACTTGATTAAGAGCTTGAATTCATGAATTTGGGAGGAATTTGGGCTTGAGAGTGGAATAAAACCCTCATTCATAGACCTACATACCTGGGTAAGCTTACTTCCAAACTAGCCTTGAAAGCCCAAGAGAATTGGGGAAGAAATTGGGGAGAATTCTAGCTTGATCTTGAAGAGGAATCTCAATATCTTGATGCATGGGAGTCTAATAACTTAGAGTAGGCTAAACCCTCTTAAAACACTCCTTTCAGGACTTAAATAATTTCATTAGGAAGTTAGGAGCTTATAAATTATGAAAATACCCTTAATGATTCATCTGAAAAAATATCCACTGCCAGTCATACGACCTATACCACGAGTAGTACCACCAACCTACGACTCGTGGTTTCCTCCCATAGCTAGCCAGTCCAATTCTCCAACTCTCTGATTATTTCCGCAGGCACCTACCACGACTCGTAGTTCCTTCCTACGAGTCATACAATCACTCGCAGGACCAACACCTAGTAATCCAGTAGCATGTTATGACTCCGTGACCACGAGTCGTACCACCAAACCACAACTTGTGGTGTGGACTCTTGTTCTGGGGAATGAGCCTCTGAATTTAGCACGAGTCTTCCTACAACCAATATCAGCAATTGTACTGAGAGAAAATTGCAAACTCCTCTGTTGAACATATTCAACTTCCCGAATCTACTTTTGGAAAACTTTGGGGTTTTACACATGGGGTGGGTTTGAATTCCCAAACTTATGGTTGAAGAGTAGATGATTAAATACTCTAGAATTTGAGAATTCTGAAGCACTAAGAAAAGGCAAAGCTCCCGTGAAGTAGCTTACGCATTCAAGTTTTCAATTGCGGTAGGTTATGGTTTGTTTGGAGTTAGATTTTTCTTAGTCTCTCGTATGTGACGTAAATTGATGAGCATGCTTGAATTGTCTTTGAACATACTTTGTGACTAATATTAGACTTAGCAAGAATATGTGAATAGATTGTGAAACTTTTGTGTCTCTGAACATAATTCATGATTTTGAAGTGCAATTGTGATAATATTGCGTACCTATGATGATTGTATGTTTGCATGATAATTGAATGATTGTTACACCCCGTAAGTTTCTAGCACTTAGTTGGCCTATTCGCATGTTGGTTGGGAGTTTTATAATGTTATACGTGCGAGAAAAAGGGCCGGGGAAAGGCCGGACGAGCGCCAAGTCGGATATTCGCAAAAGGAGGCTGAACCACGCTGCCCAAAGGAACAATGTGGCACGGAGGCCCCTCCTCCGTGATGGACAACGTGGCAAGGAGCTGGATTGGCGCGTTGGCCAGCGTGCCACATTGCCATGGTTCAGGCTTCAAGTATATAAAGGCCTCCCACTTCATTTTAAGTTATTTTTCATATTAATTTCAGTGAGAACGACCAGAAAACAGGGGAGACGAAGGGTTTTCATAAATTTCCTTCCGATTATGCCATCAAACGCAGTCCAAACTCAAATTAACTTAGGGTACTGAAGTATAAAGCTGCAGGGAGCATTCCTACGGAGTTAGTTTCATGAAATTCGCCCGGCGAAGCGTCGACCCACCGAGTCAAAGTGATTGGAATTGCTCAAAACTAGTGTTAACACACTCCCAGGCCTAAAGTAAGTATTTCTCCCTTCTAGACTTTCGAGAAATTATGAGTTTTCGACTGTTCTTCGATAAGTCGAAGAATAGTTAGTAAGTTATATATATAGTATTGTTTTTCTCCAGTATAATAGTGAAGTTATTTCTATTCCTTCGTGAATATGATTACAGTTGGGGAGAATAGTTGAGTACTAGCCGAACCTCGCCAGTTAATCAGTAAACCAGCAGTCGAGGTATCTAAAGTCAGTCTCTTTCAGCAAGTTAGTTTCTCCAGTATAGTAGAACAGCATAAATCTCAGTAAAGTATTTCAGAAATATTATATCAAGCTCAGTATGAAACTCAGTAAGGCATGTCAGAAATTATTATCATATTCAGTATGTATCACATGTAGTTATTAATATACGTATAGAAATATTATATATATTGCGAGTGACTGCCAACGGGGATTACGATTACATATATTCTGGTTAGCTGTTAGAATTCACGTACAGATCGAATGGCAGGACCCCTCATTAAAAAAGGGAGCAGGTTAAATGTGATTCACGTATGATGCAATAGAAACTCTTTCATCTACAACTTTTTGGAATGGTAGACTTATATGTTTGTTGCCAGACCTAAACTTCAGAGGCTCGTAAGAGTTAGTAGCCTGAATCAGTCGGTTAAACAGTATGGGCGCAGTTAGGCAGTTTAGCGACCAGCTGGCGCCTGTAGTGGAAGGAAAGTATCCCTAGAGGTCATTGATGTTATTGCACGTCCCAGAACCCAAAATAGAGATAGAGTAGGTATACCCTAGAATTAGCGACACCAGAGTTTTCCAGTATATTAAGTGATCGTACGTCATCCCTCCAGCTCTATTAGTAATTGTCAGTCTTAGTCAATTGAACAGCTACCATGTAGAATGCTCAACAAGCCAGCCTAGTTGTCCAAGTTAGGTAAACTCGTGGGTACCCCAAGGAGGGGCCCACATCAGCAGTCAGTGACGAGTCAGCACCCTAGCCAGATTTTGTAAGGTACCCAGGTACAGAGTGCTAGGAGAGTGTCAGTCTATATAGACTTGCCTATAAGATTGAGAATTGCCCAGAATAGTAACATAGCGCTCAGAATAGTAATATAAATCCAAATGGATGCAGACAAAGTCTAAGGAATCAGTAGTATAGTGTTTACCAGGTTAAGGAGATCGGTAAGCTCCCTATGTAGAACCAGTGACCGATCACCTAGAAGCAAGTTCGACCAAGCCCAGCTCTATAGTTGTTTAATGAGAAGAATAAAGTAGTCAGTTGTTCGCAGCTCCATAGTTATACATGAGCTACAGATGTCCGAGTAGTACATTCAGAGTATTGCTAGACTACTCCAGACCTCATTCTATTCAACCCAGATTATTAGAGATCATGATTACTATTAGGATCCTCTAATCAGATACGCGCACATGATGTATCTGTAGACAGTCAGACAGATTATCCTAGAAGCGAGTAGCATTAGCTGGAGGCCCAGAAGGCCAGATACGCTCTCGCTATACAGATACATTTATTTGTCAGTTTTCCAGCATAGTAATCCAGGACGACTCTCAGTACAGCATGTCAGAGATTACGTTACTATCAGATTCAGAATGTATTGTATGTAGTTATACTATCAGTTGAGACTTGATTTTATTATTTTGGGCTGGATTACCTAGCTTTCGTGACCACCCTAGGGTTAATAGTTTTATCGACTCATCCGCCAGAGGGCGAGGACACATCGCTCTACAGAGCGGCATGTCGTCCGCTAGGGACGAATATGGGATGCCAGTTTCCCCATATTTTGCCTTGATCAGCTTTTATACACCCCCATCGAGCGCTTGCGCCCGGGGTGTTGATTTCAAGAGTCCTCCAGACTCAGGTACAGTTATAGTCAGGGGTCCAGCGGGCCTAAGTTGTATACCCAGGGGATCGGCAGGTTGCTTATAGTTACTAGGTGATGTGGTATGACCTGGGTAGGGGTAAATAGATTGTGATGATTGTACCTTCCGGCTTATGGNACCTGGGTAGGGGTAAATAGATTGTGATGATTGTACCTTCCGGCTTATGGGGGCCAGGTAAGGTTTATGTTGTGTTATGTTATGTCATGTTATTTTAGTTGTGGTTAGATAGACAGTAGGTCGCCACGTTACCAGGCACGACTCCTACTCTTTTCAAAATGGTTAAGGTTAGTCCAGATTTCCACTACTTCAGTCAGTTTCAGTCTGTTTTCCTATTACTTCAATTACTATCAATTTTGTTACTTACTTTCAGTTATTTTCAGTTATTGCTTTGCATACTCAGTACCAGCGGTACTAACGCCCGTTCGGGGTGCTGCATTACTTGCCTGCAGGTATACATAGAGACGAGGAGCATATCCCTCATAGTTCCAGTCAGCGGTACAGAGTCTTCAGCTCCTTTCATCCGGAGCTTGAGAGATAGGAGCTTACTTTCCTTTTGTTGTACAGCATGGGTAGGTCAGGGCCCTGTCCCGACCATCTTAGTACTCCCAGAGGCGTGAAGATTGTATTATATTCCCTGTGGATAGATGTATCGGCCATGTGGGGCCTTGTTCAGTTGTTAGTTGGTGACCTTGTCGGTCACAAATCAGTTTAGCATCAAATTTCATTTTTTTCAGTTATAACTAGACATATGATGGTCTTGTCGGCCCACATAGGACTCCTTATAGTTGGTTGTTCTGGTTAGCTGTTTATCTTTTACAGGTGGTTATAGGCCTTGTCGGTCGGGGCTGTATTTACAGCCGCTATATAGCCCGTCGTTTCCTTGATTCTAGAGTTAGAGCCAACCTTGCACCAGATGTGCTTAGGCTCAGTTAGTACAGCAGTCCAGGTCTTAGTAGGGCACCAGGTGCCAGTCATGTCTCCTAAGGCGAGGTGTGACAATGATACTCCACTACTTTGATATGAGTGGCTCGTGTTTGAGGGGAGCATCTAGATGAGCGTTTATGTGATAATTTCATAACTACCATTTAAGAAGAGAGCCTCAAGAATAAGCAGTTATGATATGAGTGGCTCATCTCAGAGATGAGTATTTGAAAGTAGATGAATAGGATCGGGTGCCACACTGGTACTGGTACATGAATTTCTAGAATCCCCAGCAGGTCATGACTAGGTGGGCAGAAATATGATCCATTGGCATATGTGTATAGGCTGTGTGGCAGATGTGTGATCAGGTTTGATACAGAGTGAGACTGAGGAAATACAAGGCTATATAGTTGTATCTCGATTTTTGCACATGATTCCACTGAATTGCTCTGATTTTCTTTACATTATAAGCTTGAGATGTCCTACTATGTGATTTTGAGAAATTATAAGTTTCACCTTGATTGTCTATAATAGGACTAAAGTTGATATTTTTATTTGGTGGTATTGATTACCTTCTTATCCTTACCTGAAACACAAAGTAGAGCAGACAAGGACTAGGGTACAGAGAGGTAAGGACCAAAAATAAAACCATGGGAGTCCCTACCTCTTCCAAAATCAATGCTTCTACTATGAAGTCTATCAGCATACAAAGAAGACATGTAAGACCAGGATATGGTCTATTCAGAGAAATAATAATCTTAATATGGAAAAAAGTAGATGAAAAGAACCTGGCTTCTCACAACAACCAATTCAAGCAACAAAATATCCTTATTTACATAAAGGAATCCAAACCAGCCTGGATTCCTATAATGCCTCTCTAATTTGAAAGGAAGCACCAAGATTGGTTGAAGCAAGATCATGTGCTGATATTTTATCACATGGCAAAGGACAGAGAAAATTTCTCCTACTGAAAGCTTATAAATAGGGAGTGTAGGTGCACATAAAAGAATATTTGATGAATTCCACTCTCAAGTGATGAAGATTTAAAAACCTGCAGAAGAAAAGTGCCAAAGGTGTATAATGAAGAAACATATTCTAAAGTGTTGCAGAACTAAGAAACCTGATTCTCTAATAATTTGGTCACGGATGTGATGATAAAATAGGCATTATAAGTCCTCTGAAATATTCAACCTTTGAGATTTTTGAGTTCACAAAAAGGAATAGAAATTATGGATCAACTGACCAAACCATAAAGACTTCCAGGTTTAAAATTGCAACACTCAAATACTATCAAGAAAAAAATATAATGACGAATGAGATCTTCAACAAAACTAAGAAATCAAGAGAAACCATTCCTTTCGTGGGAATACAATTCGAGGTGAAAATTTTCAAGAAACTTATTTTCTTTCAAGAAAATAGCAAGAGGATGTTGATAATGATTAATTATATATATTAGCATGTGGCAATAGATCAAATAAAGCAGTTCCTAAGATTCCAAATAAACTGTAACAAACAACATAAAGAAACTAGATCTTTGAAATCTATGCATGAAGAATATTTTCTAAGGGAAACATGCCAATACAAAAGAGATAAGGACAAAACATTTCACTTTGAAGATGATCTATAAGATTCTTAACACAACTTTTGAAAATGGAGCTTCTGGTTTTAATGAAGATGAGATAAGAATACGCTTGATTTCCCTAATGTTTGGCTATGTTCTAGTCATAGTGATAGTAGATGAATCTGAGATAAAAATCTAACTCAGTCTTATACCATAACTAGTATGCACACATGGAATAATAAAGGACTGTAGATAAAGTCTAGTAATATTGTTTTTCTTTTAGAGATTGGTCAGCTGCACTAAAGAGAGCAATAATTAAAAAATCTTGTTCTTATGACAATTCAGGTATGCATCTCTTTTTCCAATAGTCAGTTGCATAAGCTTATTTACACTGCTATACCATTATCCAGGCCCCTAAGCCATATTTTTATATCATCCTACAAAAATTACATCATCATCAATCTTGAACCAATCACCAAGATAATTTATCATACCTTATTCCAACAGAGTTTTAACCCCTTAAAACTCCTCCTTATTTAATTCAAGTAAAACTTGACAATCTCATACTTTAAAATTTAACCGCACTTTCCAAAATCTTAAAACCAAAAGATCAACAAACATGGATGGTAGTGATTCATGAGAGAAAATAAAGGAAGGGGGACTATGAAGATGAAGACAACTCAAAACTACAAGAAAAAAAATAGTGATGGAAACCGAGGAAGTTTACCACTATGAAGAACATTGGTGAGAAATCAAAATAAAATGGTTGGTATTCACAATATTCAATCTCGAATATTGATGAAGAGTAGAAAAGATAAAAGAGGCTGATGAAGAACCTTGTTCATTGGGTATCAGTTCATCAAATTGATGTAAATGATGAAGTAAGAAATGTAACAATAAAAACATCACTATTGGTATTTTATTAGGAAAAGGAAATCAAGTTTTAGGAGAAAAAATCTAAAGTTGAAGAAGGCAAGGATAAGAAATTGAAGAATATCACTACTTATCTAGAAAAATTACTTGGGACATGCTTAAAAACCTAACTTTGTTATAAGAGAACTAAAAAAACAAAAACAAAAAAGCTTTTCATGGCGTATTTGAAATTATTTTTTTTTTTGGAGAAACAAGGTAGACAATAAAGTTAGGTGTCGGGTGGTATGGGATAACTTGTGTCCACAAACAGAAGGAGGAGGTTTAGGATTCAGGTGTTTATTTGATATGTCAAATACCCTTTTACATAAATTATGATGGAGTTTTAGAGTTAAAATAACTCTATGGAGTACTTTCACATTGTAACACCCCAGATGTTTCAAGATCAGATTTCGGGCTTAAGGAAAGAAATCAGACTAAAAAGGGAAGTTTTGTGCAGAAAGAGTCGGGGAATGACTCATTAGGATTCCTAACAGATAGTGGTTAGCCCCGTGGGAAAATAGTTTTGAGGGATGGTTAAGTCAGGTGATGACGGACGACCCAACGAGTCGTCTTTCCTGGCAACGACTCGTCAGGTTGGTCGTTGGATGGAGGGTAGGGTCCCGAGTTAAGCCTTAAGTAGTGTAGTTGACGGAAGGATGTGATAAGTCATTAGGTGAGGCAACGACTCGTCATGTCAGTCATTAGGAGGAAGGAGCTAAGACCGTGAAGGAAGTTCCAATGCACTTGATGAGTGGGTCTAACGAGTCGTTGGGTGGAGTAACGACTCGTTATGTTGGTTGTGGTTTGTAGGATGCTGAATCTGTGTAACTTATTCAATGTACCTAACGGGCATGACGATGAGACATTTGAGGTGACAATGACTCGTCACGTGAGTCGTGGCTTCAGTTCGGGCAGTTTTGCCAATTTTCTCTAGGGGCATTTTTGTAAACTCCTACGCTTTTAACTTCTAAACAACATCTTTTTGGGTACTACATTGCACGTTTTTAAGGGTTTTCCTAAGCCTAATCTCTCATTCTCTCAAAATACTCTCTCAAACATTTCTTCCTTTCCTCTCTCAAGTTCAAGGGTTTCACCAGGGTGTTCATCAAGGCTTCAAGGACAAATTTCAAGCAGGGTTTCTTCTACCAGGTATGCGGGTCTTTCAACAAGGATATTCTTCCATTCTTGTGTCCCAAAAATATTTTTATTAAAAACCCGATTCCAATTAATCTAGAAAAGAATGACCTAGGGCTTGTATGATGAGAAAGTTCTTCTATATTCTTCTTAAATGGTAAAATCATATGAAATTATGAATTTAATTGGAATGTAAATTGATGGATTGCATTGAATTGTGAATTTTATGTTGGGAATACAAGAGTGTAGCATGTTCTTCATTAATTGGCTTGGGTATTGAATGGTATCTGTTTATTGCTCACTTAATTATCGTAGTGAATCATGAATATGATGGTATTGTGAAAATATTATATAATTAACTCTAATGACCCAATTATTTCATTTATGACTATGTTGGGATGAGCTGGAGTTTGTGGGCTTGAGCAATTGAAAGTAAAGTATGCATTATCGCCATGTTTTTGATTGACTTGATTGGGTATGATTAGATTGAATTTATATTGGTGAATTATGAAGCTTGGGAGGATTCTAAATTGTTTTTCCTAACAAAAAAATTGTTTTTTCCAAATCTTGGAATCTCAAAACGCCCATGGACGAAAAGTTTGTAAAATAAGTGATTCATGATAAATGTGAGATGATGATGAGGTTGAGGATGAAAAGCATGTTCCTAAAAATACCCATGATTATGTCGTTGCTTTCAAAATGAGTTGATTATATCCAAGTGTGACAAAGTTTTGGGTAATGCCCACATGTCGATTTTAAATGATGATTTTTCCGAAATAAGCTTACCATATTGTTTGGAGCGAAGTCTCCCAAATTTTATAAATGTTAGCTTGTGGTATGTTTTAAAATAAATGAAGTCATGCATCTTTGATAGAGTATGAGTAGAATCTATTAATCATGCATGACCTTATGCTACATGATGATATGAATAATATTGCAACTGTTGGGCTTGTTGTTATTGGAAACTAGCCCCAAAACTGTCGAAAAGAATGTTGTATGATGAAAATAAGTAAATGTTCTTGTCTCTAATTCGCTGTTACGATTTATATTAGTGTTAGTTAGTCGGGATTCTCGTTAGCAAGAATGTTTCCCTAGTCAGTCTGGATTCTCGTTAGCAAGAACGTTTCCCTAGTAAGTCGGGATTCTATTCAGCAAGAATGTTTACCTAGTCGGTCGGGACTCACATCCCTATCTACTAGCCATGAATGTTTCTCCTTATTCGGTCGGTACTAACATCCCTAGCCAGTCAGTGACTCTCTATATTAGAGCATCCCCCCCCCTTTTGACAGTCAGGGATCCTCGTTAGTAAGAATGTTTCCCTTTGATAGTCAGGGACGCTCCCTTTAACAGTCAAGAACTTCCCTTGGATAGTTAGGGACCCTCTTGATCTCAGTCACGGCATCTTACCCCTGTATTATTCTCAATTATTACTTTTGCGAATCAGTTGATCTTATAATAATGCATGTTCTTATAATGTAGTTATGATGATATGAATATGTGAATCTCATATAAGGTTGTCGTATCTCATTTCAGTTACATTACTACTATTGTGTTTTATATTACTTCCTTCTTATACATATTTATGAGTTGGTTGATTACGCTTCTTTCATGCTCAGTACATTCCGAATACTGACCGCACACCTCTTGTGCTATAAGTTTCATGATATAGATTTAGGTCGCCAGGTTTAGCCTCATGGTTAGATATGCTCTTCCCTCTCTCAGCTACTAGTGGTGAGTCCTCATCTTCTGTGGACATGATTATGTTCATATATTTTCTTTTGTTTCAGTTTTCAGAATTTAAGACTTAGCTGGGGGCTTGTCCCAGTAACTCATCAGTTTTAGTAGAAGGCTTTCATACTTGTCTAGATAGATTCATCATTGTATCTACGTGTTGTTAAATTTTCCTTATGGTTTATATTAAACTTTTGATATTAGCTTCCGCGTATTCATGTTGTTAGTCATGTCTGATGTTAAGTGTATGCTATGATTATGCCATGGGTCGAATTGGATCCTTTCGGGGTTCCTTGCCCCGTGTTTTGACTAGGGTGTGAACTTGGGTCGTGACAAACTTTGTATCAGAGACAAGGTTTAGAGTGTCCTAGGGTGTCTGAAAGTCGTGTTACGTAGAGTCTTCTTCATGGGTTTGAAGCACGCCACACTTATGACGAAGAGGCTATGAAAAGTTATAGGAATGTTTTTTTTTTCTTCATGATTCTTATCATATGCGGAGTATGAATCTCTAAATAGTCCTTTTCCCTGACTCTTGCTTTACGCGCTCATAGATAATGTCTCCCAGATGAGAGAATGAAGAAAGACGTGGTAATGGCCGCCAACAGGTACCACCAGCTCAGGCGAACCAAACGGAAGATCATGTTACTCATACTGAGTTTCGAGCAGCCTTTCACATGTTGGTGAAGGCCCTGACCGCTCAAATTAACTAGCAGGCGGTGCCCCGTGCTCCTCAGAATGGAAATGAAGCGGCGGCAAGGATAAGATATTTTCTTTAGATGAACCCACCCGAATTCTTAGGGTCAAAGGTGGATAAGGACCCGTATGATTTCTTGGAAGAGATTCAGAAGATTACTCACATCGTGGGAGTGACAGGAAATGAGAGCGCATACTTATCCTACTACCAGTTAAAGGGAGTTTCTTATATATGGTATTATTAGTGGAGGGACAGTCGAGGAGTTGGAGTGGGTCCCATAAGTTGGGATGAATTTATGACATCATTTTTGGACAGGTTTTTCCCTCGGGAGTTGAGGGAGGCGAAGGCGGAAGAGTTCATTAAATTGAAATAGAATGACATGACTATCCAGGAGTATGCGTTGGAGTTCACTCGGTTATCTAAGTACGCGCCAAAAATGGTAGTCGATCAACGAGCCCGAGTGATTATGAATTGAGTGTCAAACTCCTTGGTCAAAGAATGCAGGACTGCCATGTTGCACAGGGACATAGACTTCCTACGCATGGTGATATTTTCTCAGCAGATGGAAGCAGAATAGGTGAAAGAGAAAGAGAGAGAGGCAAAAAAGGCTAGGACTGGAGATCTAGAGTTCTCCCAATAGAGGTCGAGTGGTGGATATCGCTCACGTTACCAGCAGAAATCATCTGCCCCAGCATCTTTGACAACCAGTGTTCCATATCAGCCCAGGGTGAGAAAGATTACGTACCCATTGTGTATGAGTTGTGCAAAGCACCACATGGGAGTATGCATGGTTGGCTCAGATATTTTTTTTTGGTGCGGCAACGTGGGCCATATGCACCGAGATTAGGCAGCGACTAAGTGAGGTGAGAGTAGAATCTTTGCCACCTCTTCAGCAACTCCGATAGCCCGCCTATTTCAACAGGGTGCATCCTCTAATCTGAGTGGCGGGCATCGTCAAAATCGCCCCTATGCCGTAGCAGTACATCAAGATAAGGGCAAGGTGCCGATAGTGGACACAAGTACGTTGTAAATCTTGTATTACCCCTTATATCATGTCATCCCAGTATCAAATGAGAAGCTCTGTTGTGATTGTGGAAAGAGATTGTAGATATGTAATGTGAATTAGTTGTTAATGTAAGGTGCGGTGAAGGTTAGAAGTGAAAGAGGAGTTAAGAATTAGTAATTCAGCCTAATTTGAAGGAAGATTCGGGAACCTTAGAATGATGAATTTAAGCTAAGGGGGAGATAGTGAGTATGTGAAGTAAGTCGGACCTTGAGAATGCTAGTAAGGGAGTTCCAGCCTTAGCAGTCGTGGTATGTCGGTCTCTTCAGG
>JACEIK010007286.1:47098-57893 GCA_018107945.1 Datura stramonium
ATTTATTAGAGTGAATAACCTAACATCACATATATATGTTGCATGAGTAGTTCTTTTTCCATCGAAATTTACTATTCAAGATGCATGGATATACATGTGGTGTATTTTGAATTTTAATATTCGATGATACATTACTTTGATTTATTTCACATGCATGTTATATTATTTGAATAAGAATTCATGATTAATAAATAGTTTATGTTAAAGTGGTCGATTTATTTGGAGTCATTGAAGATTTTTATTTTATTTTAATGTGAAATTATATTATGCATGGATTGAGAATTATGATTAACAAAGAGCTTCCATCAAGCTATTTATTTGATTAAGTCATTGATATTCTCAATGTATCATATATAAATTGTTCGTGTTCAATAGGTAATATGAATCAATTTCTATTGTCTCCGCTATTAATTACAAGTGAGATAATAAATTTACGTGTTGACTTTAGGTCTTCCTCCATAACGGATAAGTTTATTACAAGTTCACTAGGTAAAATTTCTAGTAATTGATAGCATGTATTAACTCTCCTTTTGAGTTTATATGTTGAATCAGTTTTGAAATTTTAAAACGGACATGTAAAGTGGTAGTCGATATTAATTCATGTGGCATGTTAGATAATAAATTTGCGTGTTGACTTTAGGTCCTTCTCCATATCGGATAAATTTACTATGGATTGTCACTAGGTAAAATCACTAGTATTGATGACAGTAATGAGTTTACATGTTGACATTGGTCTTCTTTCCCTATTGGATAGACTCATTACGGTCAATTACTGTGGTTTTCGTCACTAGTTATTGATAACGTGTATTAACTCTCCAACTGAGTTACATGTTGGATCAATGAAACTAGTGTTCAATAATTATATACAATTGACTAAAAGTAACAATTTACTCTCCAACTGAGTTGGTTTTGTTTCTTTTTGAATTATATTAATCTTGTATAATATATATACACATTGCATGAATAGTATTTTTCCATCGAAATTTATTATTCAGATGCATGTATGTATATATATTGATGAATACAGTCTGAATGTAATGATTCATTTTATCGGCTTATTATGATCTATTTAATATGTTATATCTTAGATTCTCAACAGACTTTATCCGGTCCACTTACTACTATTCAAGAATATATTTTTTCCCTTAAAGATATGACATTAATTCAAAGAATGCATTGTATATATACCTTTTGTTGGAAAGAACTTAATTTCAGTTTCTAAACAGTTAAGAGATGGATATTTAGTTTATTCTTCTTATAACTTTTGTGTTATTGAACTTGATAAACCTTTTTATCTCTTGTGGTACATAAATGCATGGCCTTTTTATTATAAATATATCTCTTGAACAGAGTAATATTAATCTATCCCATAAGAGAAAATATTCTTTAATATTCAATGAAACTTATGTGGTCCACTAGTTTTTAAGTCATTTATTCTGGATAGGACTTCGAGGTTGGTTAACTGATGGACTTGATGTAACACCCTGAAACTTTCCTAGACCAAATTCAGACGTTGCATGAAAAATCATAGGAAACCAGAAAATTTTCTGTCTCAGACGACCCTCACAACGGACCATTGGTGGAACCAACGAATCGTTGTAAGTGGTTGTGGTTAGAAGAAACCTTTCTTCGAGGCGAAACAACGAGTCACAGAATGACCCGTTGATTCTAAAAATAGGCCTTCCTATCATCCATTGAATCCCAATTCAGGGGTCTATCGGACCCTTCCCCGAAACAACGGGAGCAAACAACAGCCCGTGGTAGCCTCCAATTAGCCGTTGTGACCACCCGTCATTTAGTTCCAAAACCCAGTAGGGTGAACCACGAGGGGATACAACGGCCCGTTGTTAGAGTCAACGAGTCGTTGTTATCACTCGTTGTTCCCGTACCTATTTTCTTACCAGTTTCAATGGGAGGTATCAATGGCCCATTGTAACTTACAACAGACCGTTGTACCTAACAGTGGGTCACCCTTATGAACCCAGTTTCTGAACCCAGAAACCACGGACAAATGCAACGGTCCGTCGTTTCAACCAACGACCCTTTCTGAGGCCCATTGGTTCCGTTGGCCAGATTTCAGTTCTAGTTCCCACAGTTACTTTTGTAATTTTGCACCTTTTTAATCCCTAAATCATGTCGTTTTAGGGTCACTTAGGAGGGAGAAAAAGGGATAGAATGACATTCCCCCTTTACTTTCACTCATTCTCTCAAAAATCAGAGCGTAGAAATAGTCAGGGAGTTCAGAGGAGAAGCTAGGGAAAACGTCAATCTTCTCAGTTTTCTTAGAGATTATCACTAGAGTTTCTTCTACAGGTATGTGGAAATTCAACAACGATATTTTTTTCCCCTTGTGTCCCCTAAAACTCTTTCCCTGTTCACTATCAGTTCTATGCCTGAGTTTATCGAAAGTTAAGATATTGTTGTCATACCTTGAATAATTCATATGGAACTCTAATTTATGTTCGTTGTAGCTAATTTCCACTAGCTTGTGATCAAAATGATGCTTGTTCCATCAATTTAGAAATTCAGCCCTAACTTTTGAAAAAGTCAGAAATTAGAATCCTGCTTAAGCTATGAATTCTTGAGAATTTTTTGCATCTTTCAGAGTTAGGGGCTTCTATAATTCTTGTATGTGTTAAAAACTCAGTTACTGGTATTATATTCAGATTCAATCAAAAAACCTATATACTCTGTATTTTCTCAGAATCGTTAGTTCAGCTTCAGTCAAAGTGCTAGGATAATCAATGTTAGTCAGAAACGTCAGTCTAATCTCAGTCAGATTTTAGCAACCTCCAGGTTGACTAGAATAATGTCAGCTGATCAGTTTGACTATTGTATTTCTCGAGGTACCAGTAGTACTTCCTAGATATCAGAATCAGAATTCAGTTATTGGTCCACTAGGCAGTCATGACATTTCAGATATGTAGCTCTGACTTGCCCCAGGACCCCAGTTCAGATTTCAGTTTATTCTTAGACGATTACGACGCTTCTTGATAAGCATCTCTGATAAATCTAGAACCTAGTTTTAGAATCTGGTCCGATAAGACTTTCAGGGTACTTACAGTTATATGTCCCTGACTAGTCTTGTCGTCCTTCTTCTATTTGTCGAGATGTAATCCAAGCAGGTTCAAGTGTTCAGTATAGATTTTTCAGTGGGAGTTGAACTTAGCACTAAGTGGACCGGGATTCCAGCGCACCCAGGTTCCCAAAACTACGTTGACAGCGTAGGTTACAGTTACAGATTATTGGCCTGAATGGCCCCAGACTTTTGTGATCACCCAGTTCATGCCTTTATACCCTGGCAAGGTATATTGGGTCCTACTGGTGGGGTGTATACAACGGACTCCACGTCTAGCTCACGTGGTTATATATTGGTTAGAGACTCTCCCACTAGTCGGTACAGTTTACTCTCAGTTTCTTCAGTCCAGATCAGTTCAGTGCAGTATTTTAGACTCAGTATATTAGACTTAGGACATGTTTATGACCATCAGCCAGGGTCATGAATAATATTAGTTGTATCAGTTTCAGCATATCAGTTGGTTATTTCATGTCGTATTAGTTCAATTACTAGTTCTATCATATTATTCATGTTCATCTCACTTACTTAGTACATTCAAAGTACTGACGCATACTTTTATGCTGTATCGTATCATGATACAGCTGCAGGTTCTCAAACTCAGTACCGCTAGCCTCCGCAGTCAGATTCTCCACCTCAGCAGTTGAAGTGTGAGTCCTCATCATTTGAGGGCATTATTTCTTTCTTTCAGTCATTTATTAGTTTCAGTTAGACTTAGAGTTAGCTGGGAGTTTGTCCCAACAACTCCTCAGTTAGATGGCTTTCAGACCAAACTTGATTTTAGATTTGTTTTCAGATATTTTAATTCGCTATTTTCAGTCTTTAAATTTTCAAAGAAAATGCTTTGATGTTATTATTTTAAACTTCTGTTGTGCATGTTTACTCAGAATGCTAGTGAATGATAGACCAGAGGTTGACTTGGGGCCACTTGTGGGTTCAAGTTTCGTGTTATGTCCAGGGTGTAGGCTCGGGGCGTGACACTTGAAGGTTCATTGAAAGTGAAGACACTACCAACTTTTGATTCTTGTTTAGAAGGAAAAAATGAACTAATATATATTCCCTTTAAAAGGAAATAAAGTTAGTGATAAGTTTGAATTAATCCATTCCAAGTAGTGTGGTCAAATTAACATCTAGGCAATAGGTGATTTTGAGTATTCTATGTGATCACTCACAGAAGATTACTCAGGATATGAATATATTTATTTGATGCTCCATAAGTCTGAATGCTTTGAAACAGTCAAGGTATTTAAGGCAGATGAAAAAGTATCATGAAAAATATATTAAGTCATTGTGATCTGATCATAGTGGCAAGTACCTCTTTGAAGAGTTCATTAATCACTTATCAGATAAAGGGATTGCAATCAATTGTCTATATTAGGTACTCTACAATAGATTGATGTAGAAGAGGAAACAAATAAGGGTCTTGTGGAGATGATAAGATTAATGATCAACTTATTCAATTTTGCTTTTTTTGTCTTGGGATATTTTTTTTTATAAAAAAACTCAAGTTACATTCTTAATTTAATTCCTTCAAAGTCGGTACTGTTGACACTTATGAATTGTGGATTTGACATAAGTCCAGTTTGTGTCATGTTCATATATGGAGTTGTCCAGCATATGTGTTGAAAGAGAAAACAGATAAGTTGGAATTAAGAATGAATGTGTGGGTGTTTATTGGATATCCAAAGTAGGTTTATTTTATTTTCCTAAAGAAAATAAGGTAATTGTTAATAGAAATGCCAGATTTCTAGAAAAGAACCATTTAATAAACCATGTTTCAAAAAGTAAACTAGTTTTACAGGAACTAAGCAAACAAATAACAAATGAATCATCTAAAATTTATAAGTTCAAGAATATCTAACCGAGAATTCAGAATTGACGTCCCATTGCATTTATATAGTGGGAGATATATTAATAGACGTAAGAAAATTCACTACCTCAAAGTAGTGGGAGTGATGTTGAGCAAATAACACTATATGAAGTCATTAATATTTCAATACTGAAAGGTAATAAAGAAAATGTTAATACTCAAGAACATTATAGTGTGACAATAGTAGAGATAGTACTTAGTCGTAGTGAGAGAATGATAACCTAGATCGGTTCAGTATATACTATTGGGAGAGTTTCATGATAGAATCCATGAAGATACTAATACAGAATCAATCAGTTACAACGAATTACTATTAGAAGAAGTTGCATTAGAAAATAACTTAGCAAGTTTATTTTGCAAAGAGCTTATTCGCTAAAACTTTTGAAAGTTGTGTAAAAAGAATGCCTGTAAAAGTTAGATGCATGGTTAAGAGTCTAAGTGGGAGATTGTTGGCGTATATATCATTAACCATTCATTTAGATATGATATATTATAACAATTATAATGGTTAAAAGTCTAAGTGGGAGATTATTGGGATATATACTATTAACCATGGATTATGTAATGTTAACCATGTGTTTAGATATAGTATTTATTATAGAACAATTATTTATTCAATTTTAATAAAAGTTTAAATAGATCATATATTATTCGATGTGTCCTTTACCTATATAGTAGATGATTTAGTGTATAGAGTTTAGCTTATACATGGAAGATTAAATCATCGGTTCTTATAAGTATAAAGTTTATATATGTTTACAATCTAAGATAAAAATTGAACAAATTCATCGATACGATTATAGCACAAGATTAAATATAATTTATCTTGATTATGAGAATGGTATAATTCCAACTTCTTGTGCTAGTACATTTTGTATGTTTTGAACGGACCAAGTAGAGATAAGTATTTTACCTGACTTAATAAAATAAATTCTCTAGATCATTAAATGTACTTATACTCTCAATCTTGATATAATTATTATGATCAATGTAATTTGATTGTTGTTTTGATCTATCAAAGGGTGAAACTAGATCTTTCGTGAGTTAAAATATTTTCGATAGGTTGGATGATAACAAATGACATTTGTGAAATAATAATTAGTTGATGAAATCCATATCTCGGCCTTGAGATTGATGATACCCCTTTATGATTGCTTATAAGTTTTCATGTGAAAACCCTATAGGTGGATTTAGTATCTATCACATGAAATAAGTTAAACGTTTGAATAAAGGATTAAATTAATCAATTGAATTAAATAGTCAGAAATTTAATTCGATTGATTGATATCTGTAATCTTAACATGGGGAGTTAAATAAGATTTAATGAACTATTTTAAAATTATACCGAGGAGTGCAATTATGAATTTTTAGTGGATTACTTTGTAATTTATTATGGCAGGTTAATTCATTCATTGTGAATTAATACCATAACTGGAAGCCTCACTAATTAAATCTATGGTCTCTGCTATTCCTGATTAATTAATGAACTTGGAAAGGAAGAAATCAGTTTCTAGAAAAAGTAAAATCCTACAAGATTTTGGTTAAAAATAAATTGGTCTACTAGAAGGAAAGTTTGACATTACTTGGATAAAAAGATTCTTATACGTTTTGGGACTAGTGTTTTATATCCTTAAAATGTGGTTATAAATAGGATTCTCTTCCTCCATGAAAGAGGATGCATAACTTTTTACCTTTCTGAGAAGCAGTACTTGCCCATGATCTTGGGAAAAATAGCATGCCCAAGTGATGCTTTATAACTTAGTTTTGTCTTGTTTATCGACTTAATTATATGCATTCTCATGTGATTTTATGTAAATGTGAATATATATACTAACCAACATGATTAGTCCGTGTTTTTGTAGGTTTAAAATGAATTTGAGAAACTAATCATGATTTGGTGAAGTAGAGGAATGGATTCGGAAGAGGTACAAAAATCGGTAAGGAACCATGCCTTGGAAAGGTTGGCCGCGCCAGCGTACCCATATTTGTGCGTATGCACGCCACCGTGCCATGCCAATACCGAAGCGAGACAAAGGAAGCAACGGCAGGCCACACACGCCGGCGCCGTGTCACGCGGGCCATGTGTTTGCAGACGGCGTGCCACGCAAGCCATCGCGGCAAGCCTTGGCCTTATGTCATTCTAGGCAAATTCAGTGTGCATCCGTGATTTACTCCGTGTCAAGAGGCATATTGGCGTGACTAACCTCCGTGCCACGGGAGCTATTCCATGTCGGGCATAATTTTGTACATTTGTCATTTACTATAAATAGAGTCCCTTAGCTCCTAAAAACATTTAGTCACGATTTATTTACAGAAAAAGCGCGAGTGAAGGGAGAGGTAGGAGAACTCACCTAGGGTTCATCAATTTCATCTTCTCTTCTACCTATTCTTGTAAGTATGTTACTTTAATTATGTTTTCTAGTAATTGTACGAACATGAGTGGCTGAAACCCTTCCTCTAAGGTTGAAGCCACGTAGTATAGATTGTGAATACATGATTTTATTTTGGTTTTAAGTAATTGATTGTTGTTTTGTCTTACGTTCTTAATTATGGTTGTTTTATGATTGATCACCATGAAAACACACACGTTACACCTAGGTAAAAGCTTTAGAAAGTAAACCTAGGCAAGAACAAAGAATGTAGGGAGCAAGTTTGTATCTTACAATATAACTCATAGTTAGGATAACAAATTATACCTAATTTGCCTTGTAGTTACTAAAAACGAGATGAGTTAGACACCAACTTAAATTATCTGCATCACCACTCGTAGAAAGTAGTTGTGAAGCTAAGTTGAGTTAAATGATTAGAGGAATGCGAAAGTCCCACTAATCAAGAGCATAAACCTAGTAAACCACATCCATGTAATTGAATTTCCCACGAACTAGAATGTCACATCCCCGCTCAACGTGCCTTGTAGGCTAGTTTATTGTGTTTAGAGACTCGAAAGACCATGGACATGCATTTTGATATGTGAGACGACAATTGATAATTTCATACTTAAACCATTACAGCGTAGTATGATTATCCGGCTTTAACTCTAGTTTCTCCTTGAATATTTTGAATATTTCGATAACCACCCTAGATTTAAATAGAATTTATCAAAAACTTCTATAATCAGCAATTGTGAAAGTTAATATCACACTTGAATATCACACTTGAACTTGATAATTAGCTGAATTGGTCCAGTCCCTGTGGGTTCGACATCCGGCTCTTAAAAAGGGCCACTATATTACTTGTACGACCGCGTGCACTTGCGTGTGCGCTGGAGCGCATCAGCCCACACAAGTATTTCCTACTGGGAGATTTTTGAGGCTATCACAGAAGATTGCAGAGCTGGAGAATGCATTGGACAATTTTTACAAAGCTTCAAAAGGATTGATTCGCGGTCACGCTTCAAGAGATAAGTATTGATTTTATGTTTGATTAAAATCTTTATTTATGTATTGTCTATATTACGTGTAAGTTTGATCCTGAATTGTTGCTTTCACTGCGTATGCCTGTATTCTAACAATATTCTAACAGCAACATCAAGGGAGCGTCAATCCTTGGCATCTTCATGGACTATCTATTAAAAGTGGAAAATAGTAAGAGGAAAGCAACTCAGCGACATGAATATAGTAAGGAAAAAGGGTGTAAAGGACGGAGCACTCACCTTCACAAAATCAGCTGAAGGAACGAAGGAATAGAGAGAAACGCAGTACACAATGGAGAAGGCAAAGAGGAGAGCAACTACACATTTTTAATTTTGGTTTTGGCAATTGTCAATTCAGGATTTGTCGTTTGTTTTTGTTTATGCATTTTCTTATTTCTTTGCTGGACCATGTTTTTCTTTGCTATATAAATAGAATAGGCACTTGTCCAAAATTTGATTTTAAAAAGATATAATTTTCTGTTTGATTTAGTCCTCGTGGATTAAAAGAATGCATCAAAAAAAAATTATTTGGCTTTGATGAGTTTTTGAGTTGAATAATGTTATTATGTTCATGTAAGTGTAGCTCAATGATCATGAGGTAATCAACACATTTATGAATCCTACTACTACTAATTACTAAAACTAATTCTTTATATTTAACCTTTTCAGGCTAACTATTACTTTATCATAACCTTTTCTTTATTATATATAATTGATTATGCTACGCCAAAGTAGGTAGAGTTTGAAATATAAAATGTTGGTTCTAGGAAGTGGTCAACAAATTCCGATCAACTGTCCCTTTAACTAAATTTAAATTTGAATGAAATCTAAGTGACCCCTGACCTTGCATTTTCTCCAAGTCCTTAATCCAGTCAAGAAGTGTCTATTCCAATTATGACCTAATATTCTTTCAGGTTAAAATTTGTACTAACATAGATAGCGATTTGTAACCTTATGTTGTTTATTATTTTTATGACTCAAAAAATTTGTAATAATTCTAGAAAAAAATAAATAGAAATAAGAAGTAAATGTCACATATAACGGCATTGCAAAACCCAACAAAGATACCCACTATCTACTTTATCAGAATGAATAGAAAAAGAACAGAAAAGGATTAACTAATCGCAAGTCTTTTGGTACTAAGAAAGAAAGAAGATGTAAAGGACACTACTTTGATGAAATGAAATGGAGATATCAACGTTTATGTTGGACTGAACTTTCGTTCAAATGAAGCAATGTGAGAACAAGTACCACGTGCAGGGAAATCTATGTGCTGCCCAACGTATATGTTTGGAGGAGGCTAACCTTGCTGGAGGCAACACATGTGTTTAACATATAACCATATATTCAACATTAAAGTTAGATAGAGCTGTTAATATAGGCTGACCCAACTTATTTGGGTTAGCTAACATAGGTTTTGAAGTTTGACGGGCCGGTACAACATTAACTGTAGATAGAGCTGTCAATATGAGTTAGTCCAACCTATTCAGGTTAGCTTACACGGGCTTTAGAGTTTTGATAGGTCGGGCTGGGTCAGCCCATCATTTTGATGGGCCATAAAACGATAACCCTACCCCATCAATACATGGGTTGTAGGCCGCGTTGGGCTCCTACTTTTTTTAAAAAGTATTTTTAGAATAATTTATTAATTTAAATTTAAAATTTTAAAATATTAACATAAATATTTACAAGAAAATATTATATGGTGTTACTACTTGCTAGTCAAGTCTTAAATTCACAAATAAAATAATCCTAACAATATTTATTAAATTTGGTTCAAGTAATGATTTGATTATATAACTTCAATCTGAAACAATTGTCATTTTATGCAAATATCTTGGGTACAACTATACAAGAACACAATCTTGATGGACATAAAGCTTCTGTGAAATTGAACAATTTTTGACATGATATCCTTCGAATCAAATAGAGATATTAATATGAAAGCTAAACGATTAATGAGCTTTTGAACTTTGTAATATTACTATACGATGCTTTAAGTATAATTTGACTCTTGAATTTTGACCCCTCTAGTTATTTTTAGTACTCTATTTTATTTATATTTTTTAACTAATTTTTTATTAAGACCACAGGCCAATCCAATCAGTGCCGTAGCCAGAAATCTTGTTAAGGGTGTTCAAATGTTAAAGGAGTGAATTTTTTTTAAGCTCAATGGGTGGCTGCATTTAAAATTTAAAATCAAATTACATAATCCTTCCATTTCGATTTTAAAAAGAGAAAAAAATTATATTAATATTCAAAATAAAAATAAAAAATTGATAGAATCTAAGAAAGAAGAATCTGGCCCAAACAAGTTCTATTTCTTTTTTTTTTGAAAATGACTACAAAAAGGTGTGGCCCAACAACTTTTATTTGTTTTATTTTATTTTCCTTAAAAAGAAAAACAAAAAGTTAAAAAACTGCTACAAGTGAGAAT
>JACEIK010007286.1:58503-70809 GCA_018107945.1 Datura stramonium
ATATAAATTATACATTTTCCGTCTATTACATTTTAGAGAGGTCCAAAAATGTAATTTCCCTGAGTATTTACCCTCATATTATCCTTAAATATATTGTAAATTCACTGTTGGGAAGAATTGGAAGACCTAATAAGACTTGTTTATATCATCTAACGGATGAAAAGCAAAGCATATATGATGAAATAGCGGACTATTAACAACGGCACTTTAAGCTTCTTCAATTTCACGTAAATTGGCTGGGCTATATGAATTACACTACACATATTGATTCATTTAAGCTCGTCTAGCTTAATAGGAACAAAAACAACATTAGTATAATAAAATAACTAAATAGTTCCTTTAATATTAAAGATTCTCTATGTTTTCTATCACATATAAATTTCTTAGAAGACTAATAGAGTCCTAGCAAACACTGGATCTAAAGTTAACGCACTAATACAACTAAAATTCAACTTATTTTTGTGAGCAAATATTTTTCAAAAATTTTGATGAACGAAACATGAAAAACTGGAAAATATTTTTAAAAAAAATGTTTTCCTACATACAGGACACACCCTTAATGTCAACTAGTTGGTATCTGAATTATTTTTCTTCCAGGAATTCCAAGAAATTATCCTTTTTAAATGTTTGTTAGCGATTGATTTAGATGAAAAGTGATGAGACCTTCTCTGCTTTGTTCTTTTCTAGTGAGCAGTGGAAAAGAGGCTTTGGCTTTGCTTCGGTTGTCATTGTCAATGATTTTTCAGCATGTGAGAATTGTTGAATTGCCAAATAAAGCACCAAAACAAACAAAGGTTGCTGAATCTCCTTGGTATGAAATAATACGCAAAGGAAACTGACTGTCTCTTTCATCTAAAGTTTCCTCCAATAGGAACATCCCCATACCATATATGCGCCTTTTTTTTACATCGTTTCTGATGTTTATCAAATTTTAGTTATTTTTTTTCCTTTTCCAAATAAAGAGAAAAAAAAATAATTACTCAAGTTTGAACTTTAGGCTAATAAATAATACAAACTGAAATATATTCATTGGGATAGTATTTCTCACTGTCATTTTTGTGACACTAGGTCCTAAGAAAACATATTAATTGATATTTAAATCGCATAAAGTTGATAGGAATTGAATAGTGGGTGATTTGAATATGAACTATTAATAGTATGATCTATCTATACATTACTTTACTTTTGTTTAGATATGAAATTTTCTTGGTAATAATTTTATTGCTTGAATGAATATTTTATTTGAATGATTATGGTAGGAATAAGAAATTATTTAGGCAATTTAACATGAATATCTTATTAGAATATTCATTTTTGTAAGAAGAAAAAACTTAACTCCGGGCTCAAAATTGAAAATTCTAAATAATCAAACCGATTAATTTGACATCAAGCTTAAAAGATCGATTCGATTAAAACTTGTTCTGATTAAATTTTAATTTTAATTTCTTAAATCTGAAAATAAAAAATTAGAATCAAAGTTTTCATATCCAATATGAATTGCTCGAACACCTACCTTCAGCAAGCTGTGAAAATCAAGCATTGTACGAACAAAGAAAATTGTATGGCAAATGACTCACACTCCTAAAGACCTAAGTCATTTTTCTTTTCTTTTTTTTTTCTTTTTTTTTTATAATAAAAATAAAAATCTCTTTAAGAAGGAAACTCAATAATATACTCCAATAACTAAAGTGCGTGGTATAATTATACCTTCTTTTCTTAGCAAACAAACCTAAGAAGTTAGATTTTAGGAGATGTTTTTGCATAAATCCTACTTTACGCGGTACTTGTAAATTCAAAAACTTATAATTCCACTCCAATAATAATTTCATTTCACTAAAAAAGTGTAAGCCAAAATAAAGGGTTTGCTTAAACTTGTAAGGGAAAAAAATTGTGTGGGAGGGAGGATGGAGTACTAGCTAATTGCAAGGCTTTGAGTAGTTGAGTGAAGCAAATATGAAGAAAACATAAGGTGGGAATGAAATGGGATAACTTGGTAAACAGTCAAAGAGGAAATAATCAAATTGTCAACCCCCAATAGAATGCCTTATTTTTTGGTAATATTACACATGAATCCGCAGTCCAAGGCGTCTGACAAGTCAATCTCCGTTACAACTCACATGCTAATCCACATGAACAGTATTAGGTCTTAACTAGGAAGCATCAAGTTTATTTATCTGTATATGCATGAATAAAAATTTTGTGCACCAAAAGTTTAAAATTTGGGTCCATCAACTTGTGAGAAAAAAATTGTTTTTTAGTACACAAATTAATGTTAATTCTGTATGATGTAAAAATCGGGCATGACAAGGAGTGAATCAGGAAGGAATGTGTCGAAAAAAGAATATGTCGAAAATGACTCAGCACGAACAATGACTATCACCCAAACTCACTCCAATTCAAAAATGCATGCGGTCGATGCAAATATAATATTCAACAAGAAGTCGAGACATATCCATAGAGATTTTGGTAGGCCTGGACTATTTAGCAGTTTTCACTTCAAATTTGAAAATTGAGATTCTATTCAAATTAGGGGTAAGAGAAA
This sequence comes from Datura stramonium, assembly GCA_018107945.1. Lineage (NCBI taxonomy): Eukaryota > Viridiplantae > Streptophyta > Magnoliopsida > Solanales > Solanaceae > Datura > Datura stramonium. The sequence continues at coordinate 61,046 of JACEIK010007286.1, forward strand.
CTATAACTATAACTAACAAAGTAAATGTTTAAGGATTGATCAATGAAAAACTAGGAAAATGTCCCAAATTTGGGTTGATCCCCCTGAATCGCTCAAATGAAAAAATTGAGAATGAACTTTTGATAAATATGCAACCAATCACTTAGACAACCAATGGGTGTCTTTCAACAATACTAATAAGGTCAATCTTCATCAATTTTGTCAAATTGAAACTCCATTCTATCCGATTATATTTTACTAATTGGATTCAACATATGTCTAGGTGGATCAATGAAACAAGGATTAGATCCTTGAGTAATTGTTGATTGATGCTAACCCAACCCAAATAGGCTCTTTCAAGGAAAAAAAATTATTAGGCAGGATTGAATGACTTTCATCACCAATCATACTTCACAAACCCCAAATCAATCAAATATTCTTAAGCCCACAATTAATTTGATCCAATTATGATCATTAGGGTTTATAACCCTAAATCTGTGTTTAGTTACCCCATAGCAAGAGAAGAAGAAGAAAGTAAGTAATTGAACATTCTTACCAATGGAATAAAAAATGAGAGAAGAAAACTTGAATTGATAATTTGATCTTTACTCTTCAATTACAAATTCAATGGAAAAGTAGCTAGATTATCTACTTGTTCTATCTAGAATTCTCTCTATCTATCCAACTAACTATCTTTGAAAAAGAAGAAAAAAGACTATTTATACTAGATCTCTAAAACCCCAATTTCATTTAAATTCGGAGGGTCCCAGATGTGCAAAAATGGAACGTCTTTTGGAAAGATGGCCAGTTTTTTTATCCTTCACTTGAATTTGGATTTTGCCTAGCCTCTGTCCTTCTCTTGATTAATAGACCATCTTTTGAAAAACTGGTCCGTCCTTTGCTTTATCCAATAACTCATGAATTTCTTCAGTTTTGATTTGTCTTTTGAATGGCAGATCACTTTTTGAAAAGACGATTCGTCCTTTGACTCGTCAGTTACTAACCACCTAGGAGTGGTTTCTGGACACTAAAGGCACCTCTTGACTACTGGATGTACGGACTGTCCATTAAAGAGACAGTCCGTCTTTTCCATCAGATTTTAGCAGATTCAATGACTTTGATGCCTCCTTTTTTTATCTCATTTGGGTTCCTGAAATATACCATAATAGGTTAATTTTGACTTAAATTAGTACTTAAAAGCAAGCAAAACTTTATGAAATAAAGTACAGATGTGTTGCAAACTCCCGATACATCAACACCTCCAACTTAAAGATTTTTCTTGTCCTCAAGCAACTAAAATCAGAAAAACTAGCCTAGACCTAAACTAATGTTCGGGCATCATAGAATGTAATGACTAGAGCGGTTTTGACAAGCAGCTATAAGCACGCAATTTTCGAGCCAGTCACCCCTTTTATCCAACAAAATCAGTTTTCTCACAACTATCTAGACTAAGCATGTAATCTCCACTTATAACATCATATCAAAATGCACATACCTAGATTTGATATTATACCCCGGAAACCCAAGGATCAGACCCGAGAGTCAAAATGGTGAAAAAAATGAAATTTCACACCAGATCACTAAACGACCTATGAAGTGGCTTGTGAGGAGTGACCACGAGTCGTGAAGTGACTCGTGGTCAAGCAAAGAGGTGGCATGGTTTGGGGAGGCCACGAGCATGACCACGAGTTGTAGTCAGAACACACGACTTGTGAGGTCACCCATGGCCTAGACTGGATGTATGGCAAAGAGTTTGGTCAGTGGGGATCGCAGGTGGTGACCACAAATCGTGGTTAGCCACCACGATTCATGGGGCCCTCATGGAGTCCCCTGATGAATTTTGGTAGTCAACATGAAGACTCGAGGCCACGAGTCGTGGGCCCTAGCGACGAGTCGTCCAGTCCCTCATGGGGATTGGCAGTAAGTAAAATTTTATGATTTTGGTAAGGAATTTTCTGTAATTCCTAAGTCCTAGGGGCCTATACTACGTCGTTTTAATATCATAAAGGGTGGGTTAACAGGGAATAGACTAGCCTAAGTCCTCATTTATGCATGCAAAGGTTTGGGAAGGTGATAGAAGGGTGATCTAGGTGATTTCAAGGTGTTCTTCATCAATTTTCTCTTGGGCAATATAGGGAAGTTAAGAACCAGTTATTCTCAGTTATGTAAGGCTATCAATGGGTGATTTCTTCCACACCCATGTCCATCCTCTATAATTTTTACAAAAATCTTATTAAAAGCTCATGGGATTTTGAAGATGATTTTTATAAAAGTCTAATGATTTGATAATGGGTTTTGTGATTTGAAATTCTCATCATAATCTATGGGTTTTAATCAGATTTTATTATTTAAATTTATCTATAATTTTATTGATATCGATTTCTATGAAATTAAGCCTAATTATGCATGATCCATGATTTATCGATTTATGATCTACTTTTCTATTATTGATACTTGCAAGCTCGGCATGAATTATGAGTTAAATTATGCATTTAATCTAATACCCATCATGATTTTAAGAATTTCAAGCTATATGTATAATTTACAAGAAAGTATGAACCTTATAAATCATGAATTATGTTTTGGCCGACTCACAGGCCTAGTCTCATGGGTGGTTCATGTATGTACAAATATATTTATGATTATCATGATTTAACTAGCCCATGAATTCATGCAAGTTATACTATGAGAACTATATATATTTTGGGAGTAGTATCGAACACCGAGTGGGTTCGGGGCCTAGGTTCTACCCCGGATCCCATAAACTACGTGCCACCGTAGGTGTGTTGGGACCTCCTATGTGACTGTCCCCGGCCCAAATGGACTTTTTCATGGTGATATCATACTTTCATGTTCCTACCTTTGGCAAGGTACGGACACCCTCCCGACTAGGGTTACAAGTCGGGCTTCATGTGTGCTCATATGGGGTATGTCGGTTAAGAGNATGTGTGCTCATATGGGGTATGTCGGTTAAGAGAATCTCCCACTGTTCCTCATGATTTATGCATGTTATGATTATGTATTTTGGCTCAAGTCATGTTAAGCAAATCTTTTCTCCTGCCATCATGATTATGTTTGTATTACGAATTTTTGAAAACCTTGAGCCTTATGATATGTTATGATGATTTAGGATATGATCATGGTGTCCTTCTCTTATGATCATTTATGAGATTTATGTATTCTATATGTCCATTTTACTTCCTTTCATACTCAGTATATTCCACGTATTGACCGCATACTTTCTATGCTTTATCGTTTCGTGATACAGGACTCAACTCTCAGGCTCACCCTCCTCAGTAGTGCTTGAGAGATTTCTATTAGCGTACTTGGTGAGTCCTCATGTTCCGAGGGCCATATGTTCAGACTCTATTATTTCCTTTCAGTTTCAGTATTGTTGGATTAGTTTGGGTATTGTCCCATAAACCCGTCTTTCATGATTAGAGGCTTTTCAGACTACAAGTTGTATTCAACCGTCATGTATGGATTGTGTATTGTCCTTTCTCAGTATTTATGACATGTTTACATTATCTTATGTTAAGTCCCTCGCTTATGTGATTGAGTTAGATGTATGCTCATTCCATGTGTTTACTTGGGATCTCCGGGGCTCCTTGTCCTATGTATACGATCCGGGTGTATGTTTGGGTCGTGACAAACTTGGTATCATAGTCATAGGTTTGAAGTGTCCTAGGGTGTCTGAAAGCCGCGATAAGTAGAGTCTTTTTCATGGATGTGAAGCACGCCACACTTATGATGAAGAGTCTACTAGACGCTTAGGAAATGTTCCCTTCTTTCATGATCTATGTCGTGCGATGAAAGTCCTTTACCCTTATAATTCATGGTATTCATGTTTGCAGCATTATGCCTCCATACCGAGTGAACACCAGAAGAAATTGTAACAATAATGATCATGAGGGTGCCAATGGTGAGGAACATCAGTCAGCCCCACCCGTTCGCAAGGAGCATGCACTAGAGCCAGTTGCCCACGCTGAGTTTAGGGCAGCGATTTAGATGCTGGCACAGGCCATGATGGCCCAGGTCTAAAATCAGAAAGTGGCGCATTACCCACAGAATGGGAATGTGGCTACAACCAGGGTGATGGATTTCTTGAGGATGAGCCCTCCTGAGTTCATAGGGTCGAGGGTGGACGAGGATCCACATGATTTCATCGAGGACATTCTGAAGATCACCTAGGTTATGGGGGTGAACAATGGGTAGTGTGTTGACTTAACCTCCTATCAGCTAAAGGGGGTGGCTCATATATGGTTTAAGCAGTGTAGAGATGCCAGGGCAGTGGGTGCAGGCCCGATAGGTTGGGAGGAGTTCCACATGGCCTTTATGGATCGGTTCTTCCCTTGGGAGATGAGGGAGCTCAAGGCGGCCGAGTTTGTTAATTTGAAGCAGGATGAGTCGTTTTGTGCAAGAGTATGCATTACAGTTCACTTGATTATCTAAGTATGCTCCATAGTTAGTGGCGGACCAGAGGGCTCGGGTGAGTCGTTTTGTGCATGGGGTGGTGGATTATTTGGAAAAGGATTGCAGGATCGCCATGCTACATCAGGATATCAACTTTCCCCGTATCGTGTTGCATGCTCAACAGATAGAGTCGGTCTACCGGAGGTAGAGGGAGTCCAAGAGGGCCAGGACTGATAGCTATAGGGTTTCTCAAGTCAGGTTAGGGGGTGGACAGAGTTGGCAGTCCTGGCACAGGTCTATTGCTCCAGCTCCATCATTGGCCAGCACGCTATCTAGGTTCAAAGGAGGTCAGAGGAGCAGGGCTTCAGGCTCAAGGGATCAGGGAAGCATGCAGGTGGAGCGCACTTTTCCAAGTTGTGTGAAGTGCGACAAGAATCATCCTAGGAGGTGCTTAGTTGGCTCAGATGCGTGTTTCGGGTGTGGCAAACTTGGGAACAGACTTAGAAATTGCCCCTGAGCCAGGTCAGGGGTAGGTGGGGCCCATGTGATAGAGACCAGTTCTGCCACTCCAGCAGCACATCCCCCTTAGCAGGGTGCCTCTACCAGTTCAGCAGGCGGTTAGCGCCAAAACAGGTTTTATGCTTTAGTACCCCCCCAGGAGTAAGAGGCTTCACCAGATGTGGTCATTGGTATGTTCAAGTCTTCCATATTGATGCTTATGCCTTGTTAGATCCAGGATCTACTTTATATTTTGTGACCCCTTTTATTACTAGTAGTTTTGGAGTTAGCCCCGAAATTCTGTCAGAACCGTTCTCGATCTCTACCCCAGTCAGTGCATCAGTTCGAGCTAGGCGGGTGTATAGAGGTTGCCCCATCACAGTGTTGCATAAGGTTACCTCTGCAGACTTAGTAGAGTTAACTATGACTGACTTTGACCTCATTTTGGGCATGGATTGGTTGTTTGCATGTTATGCTTCAATTAATTGTAGAACGCGATCAGTAGAGTTCAGGTTTCCGGGTGAGCCAGTCTTGGGGTTGAAGGGAAATTCAGTTGTACCAGTTGGTCGGTTTATTTCATATCTTAAGGCCAGGAAGATGATTTCTAAGGGCTGCATGTATGACCTAGTTAGGGTTAAGGATGTTGAGTCCGAGACACCGACTATCCAGTTAGTTCCGGTGGTGTGTGAGTATCCGGAGTTGTTTTCCAATGATTTGCCAGGTGTTCCTCTTGAGAGGGAAATTGATTTCGGTATTGATCTTCTACCCGATACGCAACCTATCTCCATTCCTCCGTACAGGATGGCTCCAGCTGAGCTAAAGGAGTTGAAGGATCAGTTGAAGGACTTGTTGGATAAGAGTTTAATTAGATCGAGCAACTCTCCATGGGGTGCACCGGTTCTCTTTGTCCGAAAGAAGGATGGGTCCCTTCGCATGTGTATTGATTACCGACAATTGAACAAGGTCACCGTCAAGAATAGGTACCCTTTACCCAGGATCGATGACTTGTTTGACCATCTTTAGGGTGCCAGGTGTTTCTCAAAGATAGATCTCAGGTCCGGGTATCACCAGCTCAGGGTTTGGGAGAGTGACATCCCAAAAACAGCTTTCAGGACTCGGTATGGTCACTACGAATTTATTGTTATGTATTTTGGACTAACCAATGCCCCTGAAGCTTTCATGGACTTGATGAATAGGGTGTTCAAGTAATATATATACATGTTTTTGATCGTTTTCATCGATGATATCCTTATATACTCTCGGAGCGAGGAGGAGCATGTCGCTCACTTGAGAATAGTGCTTCAGACCCTTAAGGATCGCCAGTTGTATGCAAAGTTCAACAAGTGTGAATTTTTGTTGGACTTCGTGGGATTTTTAGGCCATGTGGTATCGAGTGAGGGCATAAAGGCAGATTCTCAAAAGATTGAAGCGGTAAAGAATTGGCCCAGACCGTTGAATCCTTCAGAAATTCGGAGTTTCCTGGGCCTAGAAGGCTACTATCGGAGGTTTGTTGAGGGATTTTCATCAATTGCAGCACCATTCACTAGGTTGACTCAGAAAAAGGTAAAGTTCCAATGGTCGGAGGCTTGTGAGAAAAGCATCCAAGAGTTGAAGACTCGACTCACTTCAGCACCAATGTTGACCCTACCCGAGGGTACCGATGGTTTGTAGTATATTGTGATGCTTCGAGAATCAGAATTGGGTGTGTGTTGATGCATCATGGGAAAGTGATAGTGTATACCTCAAGACAGTTAAAGATCCATGAGAAGAATTACCCGACCCATGATCTTGAGTTAGCCGCGGTGGTGTTTACATTGAAGATATGGCGACACTACTTGTATGGGTTCCACGTGGATGTATTTACAAACCACAAGAGCTTGCAATATGTGTTTATGCGGAGAGATCTCAATCTTCGACAAAGGAGGTGGTTGGAGCTACTTAAGGACTACGATATGAGTGTTCTTTACCACCCGGGTAAGGCTAATGTGGTAGCAGACGCACATAGTAGGCTCTCTATGGAAAGTGTGTCCCACGTGTATGAGGGAAAGAAGGAGTTGGTGAAAGATGTCCATCAACTTGCAAGGTTGGGAGTTAGATTGGTCGACTTGACCGATGGCGGCGTTGTGGTGCAAAATGGATCTGAATCGTCCTTGGTGACCGATGTGAAGGCTAGACAAGATGAGGATTCAATGTTGGTAAAGCTGAAAGAAGTTGTACGGAGTTAGAAGGTGGATGTTTTCTCCTAAGGGGGAGATGGTGTGTTGCGGTACCAGGGTCATCTGTGTGTTCGGGACGTAGATGATTTGAGGGATCGGATATTGCATGAGGCACATGGATCCAGGTACTCTATCCATCCGGGTGCCACCAAAATGTGTCATGATTTGCGGGAAATATATTGGTGGAACGACATGAAGAGGGATACTGCAGAATTCGTAGCCAAGTGTCCGAACTGTCAGCAAGTGAAGGTCGAGCACCAAAGGTTGGGAGGCATACTTCAGGATATTAGCATTCCTACTTGGAAGTGGGAAGAAATCAATATGGACTTCATAACTGGGTTTCCCCGTACTCATCGACAATATGACTCTATTTGGGTGGTGGTCGACAGGTTGACCAACGCGGCACATTTTCTGCCAGTGAAAACCATAGATTCAGCGGATGATTATGCTAAGTTGTATATTTGGGAGTTGTTTTGGTTACATGGAGTGCCCTTGTCTATTATTTCAGACCGAGGTACTCAATTTACCTTCCAGTTCTGGCGGTCATTTCAGAAGGGGCTTGGGACTCAAGTGAAGCTCAGCACAGCCTTTCATCCGCAAATGGATGGTCAAGCCGAACAAACGATCTAGACTCTCGAGGACATGTTGAGAGCGTGTTTGATGGATTTCAAAGGTAGTTGGGATGATCATTTGCCCTTGAATGAATTTGCTTATAATAACAACTATCACTCTAGCATCCAAATGGCACCGTTCGAGGTTCTTTATGGACGAAGGTGTAGATCACCCATTGGATGGTTTGAGGTTGGTGAAGCAGCTATGATAGGGCCTGATTCAGTTCATGAGTCTATGGTGAAGTTTTAGTTGATAAGGGACATGCTGAAAACTACTCAGAGTCGTCAAAAGTCATATGCAGATGTGAGAAGGAGAGAGTTGGAGTTCGAGGTGGACGATTGGGTATTCCTGAAGGTATCTCCTATGAAGGGAGTCATGCAGTTCAGAAAGAAAGAAAAACTCAGTCACACTATGTTGGTCCCTACCGAGTTATGAGAAGAGTTGGTAAGGTAGCATATGAGTTGGACTTGCCATTAGAGTTATCTTCAGTTCATCCCATCTTTCATGTATCACTCTTGAAAAAGTGCTTGGGTGATCCAACTTTAGTTATTCTGGTGGAAAGTGTTGGTGTGAGAGATAGACTCAGTTATGAGGAAATTCCAGTTTCAATCTTGGATCGTTAGGTTCAGATGCTGAGGAAAAAAGAAGTAGCTTCAGTAAAGGTGTTATGGAGAAATCAGCATGTCGAGGGAGCTACGTGGGAAGTCGAAGCAGATATGATGGCTAAATACCCTCACCTGTTCCCTACTGGCCCAATTTCAGTTTAAGGTATCAGTTTTGCCCTAATTCTATAATCAATTTCTATGTTCAGTTCATGTGCGCAAATTTGATTTATGTTATGATAGATGTATGTGATGTCTGAATTCTGTTCTACTATGTAGTTCTTTTCGGAGGTAGTCATTCCTTCAGTCTTCAATTTAAATAATTAGTATTTGCATATGATGGATGTATGATTCTGAGTTTTCTATGTGTTTCTAACATTTGAGGATGAATGTTCTCAAGGGGGAGATATTGTTATACCCCGGGAACCCAAGGATCAGACTCGAGAGTCAAAATAGTGAAAAACTGAAATTTTGCACCAGATCACGGAACGACCCATGAAGTGACTCGTGAGGAGTGACCACGAGTCGTGAAGTGACTCATGGCCAAGAAAAGAGGTGGCATAGTTTGGGGGAGGTCACGGGCATGACCATGAGTCGTGGTCAAACCAGATGAATCGTGAGGTCACCCGTGGCCTAGACTGGATGCATGGCAAGGAGTTTGGTCAGTGGGGATCACGGGTGGTGACCATGAGTCGTGGTCAGCCACCACGATTCATGAGGTCCATCGTGGATTCCCCTGATGAATTTTGGCAGTGAACATAACGACTCTAGGCCACGAGTCGTGGGCCCTGCCGACAAGTCGTCCAGTCCCTCGTGGGGACTGGTAGTCAGCAAAATTATACGATTTTAGTAAGGGTTTTTCCATAATTCCTAAGTCCTAGGGGCCTATACTACGTCGTTTTAACATAAGAAAGGGTGGGTTAAGAGGGAATAGACTAGCCTAAGTCCTCATTCATGCATGCAAAGGTTTGGGAAGGTGATAGAAGGGTGATCTAGGTGATTTCAAGGTGTTCTTCACCAATTTCCTCTTGGAAAATCTAGGAAAGTTAAAAAACAGTTATTCTCAGGTATGTAAGGCTATCAATGGGTGATTTATTCCACACCCATGCCCATCCTCTATGATTTTTACGTAAATCTTATTAAAAGCTCATGGCGTTTTGAAGATGATTTTTATAAAAGTCGAATGATTTGATAATGGGTTTTGTGATTTAAGATTCTCATCATAATCTATGGGTTTTAATTAGATTTTATTATTTAAATTTATCTATAATTTTATCGATTTCGATTTCTATGAAATTAAGCCTAATTATGCATGATCCATAATTTATCGATTTATGATCTACTTTTCTATTATTGATACCTGCAAGCCTAACATGAATTACGAGTTAAATTATGCATTTAATCTAATACCCATTATAATTTTATGAATTTCAAGCTATATGTA
>JACEIK010007287.1:0-26959 GCA_018107945.1 Datura stramonium
GGTTAGTATAAATTCACACTTTCCTACAATTTACATGAGAATGTGCAAACGTTGTTGGATAAACAAGGCAAAAATGATGCATTTGAGTATCACTTGGGCAGATAAATATGCCCCAGATCAACGACCACTGTCTTCGAAAGTAGATAATGATCCTATATGTTGTGATTAGATGTTGAAAGTAGATAACGATTATCTATGTTGTGGTTAGCTGTTATGAGACTAGTGAGATTATACCGCAGTATTGCCCATCGAGATAGGGTATGTTGAGTGTGACTAACACTAGGAGCGTCATAGAGACCTCCGTATCCTTTTGCTTATACTATTGGAAGAATTCTGATGTTTTGTTGTCATGCCAAGGCCATAGAAGTGTATGGTTAGCTGATGGGACTGAGTTGGTAAGGTGGATAGCATGGGGCGCAGCAAGGCGATGTAACTTTTAGTTTAACGCTTGTATTGTCAATAGAGCTTGTCCAGAGGCCGTTGGCGTACCTTGACGCCTCCAGGGCCAGAATTTGAATAGGATGGTCTTACCTTAGAGTCAGCGGCACCAGGGTTGCACAGCGAAATGAGCGACAACCTTCCATCTAGTTAGCTACTGCTCATGAATGTTAGTTTCGGTCGACTTCGTGCTTGTCATGCAGGTCTCCAGGAAGTTATCTCGATTTTACATGTTAGATAAACACATGGGTACCCTAAGAAGGGAACCTTATTAGCAAGTTGGATGTGGGGCTAACGCCCAACCTAGTCTTATAGATGTCTATGTACAGGTTGTGACGAGTGGCTAGGTCCAAATAAACCTACCTACGAGACTATAAAGCGCTAGAGAAACCATATGTGTTCTGAATAGAATAAGTTAAGGTATATAGGGACTTGTACCATAGTATCACAGTGTTACTTCTAGGCTAGGAGTTATGGTAGGCTTCTTGTGGAAAGTTAGGGCTGGCTTCTTAGGAGTATGTTCGATTAGTAGCAGCCCCTCGTTGTGCTAAGTTGAGGAACTAAGTAATTGGTCACCTTTGACCTTTCAGTTTGCTTCTAAGTTATTCTTACCCCAGCATGACCTCCATACTATTTCTTAATTCACCCGGACCTCGCCCTTTTTGGGTTAAGTCGAGGGAGGTTGTGATCACTTCCAGGACCCTCAGGTCAGGTGTTGGAAGATATATTGTACATATTGGAAGCTATATAGATCAGTACAGGAGCCCAGACTGCTCATATACAATTAGAGGGGCCTAGACGACTCATATTTAGTAATAGGAGCCTAGACAACTCATATTCAGTTATAGGAGCCCAGATGACTCATATTCATTTACAGGAGCCCAGATGACTCATATTCAATTACAGGAGCCTAGATGGCTCATACTTAATTATAGGAGCCCAAACGACTCAGATACAGTTACAAGGACCTCGATGGCTCAGATACAGTTGCAGGAGCCCAGATGGCTCAAATATAGTTACAGAAGCCCAGACGGATCAGATACAGTTACAAGAGGCCAAACGGCTCAAATACAATTATAGGAGCCCATAAAGCTCAGATACAGTTACAGGAGCCCAGATGGCTCAAGCACAACCACAGGAGCCCAGATGGCTCACAAATAGCTATAGGAGCCCAAGAAACTCAGGCATGACAACAGGAGCTCAAACAGCTCAAACCTAGTTGCAGGAGCCTACCAAGATCGGATACAACTACAGAGATTGAGTACACCTAGTCACATCATGCCTACGGGCCTATAGTAGTTCTAATAGGAGGAGTGTGCATTGTTGGTACTTGTCGGGGCTTGTGGGGGCCTAGGTAGGTTATTATTGTGTTGCTTGTACCTTGTCAGCTTATGGTGGCCATGTTAGGTTCTTATTTGTATTCTTTCCTACTAGCTATAGTTTATGAATGTATAGCCATAGAGCTTCAGCTCTTTTACGTGTAGTGGGTTACTAGATGCAGATTATGGATAAGAAAGCTTAAAGGTTAACTTCTACGTCTTCTTGCTACTTACTTTCAGTTTTTATTAGCTTCCATTCAGCTTTTTATTTCCGCCTTACATATTTTGTATCCATTGTACTAACGCTCAACTATGGGGTGCTACATACATGCCAATAAGTTTAGACAAACAAATTTTAGGATCTCTTAGTAGCTATTTAGAGTGAGCAGATTGGCTAGCTCCTTTCATTAGGAGTTGCTAGGTTTTAAAGGTTACCTATATTTTATTGGTATAGCATTTGGGTAGGTCGGGGCCCTGTCCCGACCATTATTTTTTCTATATTCTTAGAAGCTTGCAGGCTACAGTCTTTAGTTAGTTGGTCGGGTTGGCCGAGTGGGGCATATATATGTTCAGTTCTGTATGTTGGTTGTGTGGGGCCTTATATAGCTTTCGATTAGCCGTCTTGTTGTCTATAGTATTCATATGACTGCCTGAGTTTCCTTCTATTATAACTAGACAACATGGTGGTCTTGTCAGCCCCCATAGAATCCCTTTTATTGTTATGTTGGCTGGGTTAGCTATTTTCTTTTAAAGGTGTGGCGTGGCCTTATCGGCCCGAAGCTGTGTTTATAGCCGAGATATAGCAGTTTGTGTGCTTAATTCTGAATCACTGGTAAGCACTAGAGGTTTATATGTCCAGCTAGGTCAGCCCAGATCCCTGTATGACATTAGGTGCCAGTCATGCCTTCCAAGGTGGGGCGTGACAAATAATTGCTACATTCTCTCTAAACAAGGAGTGTATTTTAGCGTTATCAAAAATAGCGATGTTGCTGGGGAATAGCGCTTGATATATTTGAGTTGTTTGTTAATTTGAATTGATTATGCATCTTATTTATTTTGAAATTGTTGTTGTTTTTGGCTATCTAGGGTTTGTTCACATTAGCCAACATTCAAAAGTAGGATATAGTTCGGTGGAAGGAAATATGGAAGGAGGATAATCCTATCATGACTGAGGTCGTAGGTGCCATTCGCCTACCAGCTACGATGAGGAATGCAGTGTTTCAATTCACCAGTACAATGTTGCACCTGTTGTTGATGAAAGAGCTCTTTCTGGGTAAACCAAGTGAAGATGTAAACCGCCATTTGAGGAACTTCCTCGAGATTTGCTAACCTTTTAATATAACTAATATAAGACAAAATTCTATCAGGTTGAGGCTCTTCCCATTCTCTTTAACGGGAGAATCAACTATGTGGTTAGAAGAGTTGCCTCTAGGATGCATCATCTCGTGTCAAGAGTTGACACAAGCACTTTTTTGATTGATTTTTCCTCCTTCAAGGATGTTGCAGCTGAGGGATGACATTACTAACTTTAGGCAAGAGTCGGGTGAACCTTTGCATGAAGCATGGCTGAGGTTTAAGAAGAAGGTGTCTCTTATTCCTAACCATGATCTTCCCAATGGAGTGTTACTTCAAAGCTTTTATCGAACCCTAGAGTCCATAAATAAATCAATCACCAATAACCTAGCAGGAGGCTCAATCATGGACCAGATGTATGGTCAAGCTAAAGCCCTTTTGGACAGGATGACAAAGACGAACAGGACATGGCATACAAGGGAGATGACTATTTCTTCACATGATGCTGGTTCTAGTTTGCTAACAGCTGAAATGAGAAAGAAAGAAAGAAAGAAAGAAAGAGGAAGATCAAGATGAAAATCTTGCCAAAATGATGACTCAGTTGGAGTTAATAACTAAACATGTGAAGGTAGCCGAGCCTAAAGGTGCAAATGTTGTGGGAATGCAAGGTCTAATGCATTTCGAGGGAGATTCTTCGCCCCCAATGTATAAGGAGAAGTTCCAAAATCAAATGGGGGGTTCTCGCACTGGGTAACAAGGGACCAATTAAGGCCCTTAGGACCCAAAGGAAGAGAACTAAGGTTGGAGGAATCATGATGCACAAGGGTTTCATGATCAGAATGAGAGATGGGGCAATACAGAGCAAAACCGTTAGTGGGACCGCTATTATAGAAGAATAAATCCGTATGTTCCTCCTCCTAAGATTGATAATGCCCAATCCCAATCGGGTGTGAGTGATGTAGGGAACTCAAAGAGTGAAAAAATGTTGGCAAGATTTCTCAAGAAAGTTGAGTCAACGAATAGCGGGGTCAAAGAAATTAAAGGGGATGTGTCTAACCTTGCCCAAACAGTGAGTTCACACTCAGCTTCTATCAAGCGTTTAGAAGCCCAAATGACCTTCTTATCTTCTCAAATGAACCCCTAGATGAAAGAACACTTCCTAGTGATACAATGCCAAATCCAAAAAGGATAATTAGTGCATGGCTATTGTAACTAGGAGTGGCAAGATGCTGAGAGATGTGGGTGTTAAGCCCAAGGATGTTGTTGCCCTAGCAGAGAGTGATGTGAAAGAATCGTATGAGGTGCCACAAGCATCAAATGGTTGTGATGATATGGAGGATCAGGGAGAAGGAGATATTAATGGGACTCCCTCAAATGATGAGGAAGGAGATGCGAGCATGAAGGCCTCGAGTGAGAAAGAATAAGAACCAAGAGTTCCACCTCCTTATCCACAGTAGTTAACCAAAAAGAAAAGGATGATCAATTAAGCAAGTTTATAAATATGTTCAGCAAATTGTCCATAAATATATCACTCATGGATGCTTTACTCCAAATGCTCAGATATGCAAGCTTTATGAAAGTGCTGCTGAGGAAGAAGAAGGTAGTGGATGTGGGCACTGGAGAGGACATATCATTGCAACGCCATGATGATGAGCAACCTTTCCCCAAAATGGGAGAATCTGGGAGCTTTCACAATTCCTTGCACCATAGGGTTGTGTTTGTTCAAGAAAGCCCTTTGTGATATGGGGGCAAGTATAAATTTGATGCCCCTCACAAATTTCAAGAAGTTGGGGCTTGGCAACACCAAACCTACCTCCATGAGATTGTTAATGGTTGATCACTCTATTAAGAAATCGGTGGGTGTTTTGGAAGATTTATTGCTAAGGGTAGATAAGTTCATTCTACCAGCTGACTTTGTGGTTTTAGATTGTGAGATAGATGTAGAAGTTTCAATCATATTAGGAAGATCATTGCTTACCATGGGCAGAGCCTTGATAGATATAGAACTAGGTGAGCAAAAGTTTCGTGTGGGAGGTGAAGAGGTTACCTTAAAAGTATGCTAAACCACTGAACCTCTAGACTAATGAAAGGTGATTGGAGTGTTGAATGATTAGAGAGAAAATGGAGGAGTTGATATGGAAGAGAATAAGTTGGAGGATGATCCTTTGCAAAATGGAATATGATATGAGAAATGTATCGTGCCATAAAGTTAACTAAGGTGCTCCTTCGGAGGCAACCTAAGTGTTTTATTTTGAGCATTTTGATGTTTTGTTATTTTTAACTTTTTAGGTACCTTGGGTATACAAACAATGCAAAAGAAAATCACAGAAGGCATGGAGTTAGGACGATGAAATGCTGGTGACAATATGCATAATGCCGCCTTGTCGCAGGTCATGAATAGAAGAAGGGAAGAAAGGAGAGGACACCGGTAGAATGCCTATGTCAATTCACAAACTGCTGACAAATTGCTGGCCTAAAATAGTGCACCTGGAAGTTTAGGGGTGCTCAGCAATCCAACCGACATCTCTCTGGTACCAATCTGCAAGTTACCAATCAATCACCGTTCGATAACCAGTGAACTAAAAAGGTATGGGGCAGCTTCCTTAGAACCGACAAACTGTTGATCCCTACCGACGATCGCCAGTTAAGCACAGGTGCAGGTAAGTTTAATTTTTTTCAATTTTTTAATTGATTCATGGATTGGCCCGACCTGGCGATTTAAAAACACTGGTCAAACCCTTATAGTTTCCCATAAACCCCCTTCTTCGACCTTCACACTTCCCTATTACACCTTTTCACCTTCCCCATACATCATCTTTTCACCTTCCCACCATTAAAATTACCTTTTCACCAACCAATCCCATTTACTGCTCTCCTATAAAACCCACACTCCATCCCTTATCTTTTTCACTACTCAATGTACTTTCAACTACACTAAAGCAAGAAAAAAGTGTGTGAAGATTTCTTGTGCAAACTTTGATCTTTCTATTCTTTGTGCTTTCCAACCCTTATGGTATGTCATTTTTACTCTGTTTATAACTATGAATTGGCACAATATTAACATTTTTGAGATTAGGACCACCGAAATACCCCCAAATCATTTATCCCCATTACACTCTTGCTTGTGCTAGATGTTACTTTGCTATTATTCTTTCTTGAGTATATTGGGGTAGTGATATCATGTTAATACCAATGTGGGTTTATCCTTTGATAAAATTCTTATTCATTAGTGTGTAGATTTTTAGTTTGGGGTGAAGTTTGAGTAACCCTATGTGTGCTTATAATGCGCAATTAGTCTGATGACAGATGGAGTTACGTCTTTCTTAAAGGTAGATTGTCAATTTTACATGCTTTGTTGTTGCTATATTGAGTGGGTGTGATTTAAATTTGAGTGTTATTCCATTTGTCTAAGATGTGAGAGGAATTTTGACTGCCAGGCATCCACCGGCGACCCACTGGTCAAACCCGATGAAACGCCGGTTGAAATGCCGGCCAGGGCTCAGGGCTTCAGGCCACTATCCCAGACATGCATTACAATGGTGTTCCGAAAGTTCAGACCGGCGAACGGTTGTGTCTCACCGGATGATCCTGTGAGTCCCAGTGTTCTATTTGAGACCGACGGATAACCGGCAGTTCATGGATCCCCTTCTGTGTGTCGCTGGTGTCTCACAGGTACTTCCAGTGCTTCACATTTTTGAAATTCTACTTATTTGTGATCCAATGGTTACAATTATTTGACTTAGTTTAGGGTAGATGATAGTTCTTATTACTTTTGTTTTATTTTATTTCCTCTTATACAAAAACACAAAAAGAAAATATGGTTGTTTGGCACTAACATGGTTTTTGCAGAATATGGCTTCATCCAGGAACCTAAGAAAGGGAAAGACCCCAGCCTCCTCTTCCATAAAAGTAAAGGGGAAATAAAAGGCATCCAAAACACCCACCAACACTTGAGAGGCCATAATTTTCTATGTGCCCAGCATGAAGGGGCACTACACCATTTGAAAGGGTTGTCTAATCACCATGGAGAAAAGGTTTGACATGGTGGGGCTGTGAGGTGATCTACCCAACATCACCTATCAGTCACTTATAGGAAATGACATGTTTTTTCCAATCCACTCTCCGATTACTACCCTAACCTCATCCCAGAATTTTACGCTTCACCAGGCTAGGCAGGAGAGCATGCACCATAAGGGCAAGGTGTATGAATTTCCCTTCCCGCCTTCAGTTAGGGTGCGAGGTATGGAGGTTGACATCACTCCAGTAGCCATTAATTATCTTTTTTGGGAGGATGAGCATTAAACGGCTCGAAATATATGGCCAGAATTGCTAACAAGGAGAATCAGTTCATTTTTATAGCTACAGTCATTGCTGCAGACATGCCCTTTTGGGCCACTATAGGCAGTGAGATTTCTCACCATGATCTCAAGTTTTAGGCCAAGATATGGTTAGATTTCATTTATGACCAGATCATAACTTCATAGAATGAGTAGTGGGTCATCTTGGAAGCAGCTATCCTTATCGCCTGCCTCATAAGAGGGGTCCCCGTAAACTTTGGGAAAATTTTGTTTGTTCAAATAAAGAGGAAAGCAAGGAAAACCATCACCTCCATGCCATATGTGGTGCTCATCTCTCAACTTTGCCTGCAAGTCCAAGTGCCACTGTTCCCAGATGAAGCCCTTAGATTTTCTACTAATGTAATCACAATAAATCAAAAAAGGGACTGGATGCACCCAAGATTAAGGGGAAGTAGATGCAGGCCTTTGATTTTCCAGAAGGTTCTTTCTCCCATTGTTCTGAGCAGGCTCCACTAGCTCCCGATCTGAACATGCCATACCTAGAGGCATCGGGACAAGCCTCAGATGAAGCCCCTATTAGGGGAGCATCACCTCCTCCAACATCCTCCCAACCAAGAAGTCTCCACAGGCTTATGTAAATGACTAACTCTTATGAGAGCTAGCTTTAGAAGTTCGGTAACAGCTTCCCTGCCTTATTTCCCGAACGGTGATAAAGGAGATGAAGCCCATGTATAAGAGTTTGACCGAGATGTGAAAGTGTGTGGATGTTTTCGAGGTGGTTGTTACCTCTCTTTTGACTTAAGTAAGGGAGTGGAAGAGTCGGATATCCATGGAGGTTCCTAACTTGAGTGCCCTTGGTTCAGCGATGGCTGCCCCTTCTACAGTCCGAGGGCCCATTAATGATTTGTTCTATGGATTAGGAGATGAGGCGAAGGATATAGGTTATGAAGGCCTTGATGGGGAGACTAGAGCTGGCGCTGATGATGATGAGGATGATAAGGAGTGACCAACATAGGGAGTTCTCGCCCTCTTTGTTCTACATGTTTACATTGAGGACAATGTAGTGTTTGAGTTGGAGTTGGAATGAGTGTTCTTTTGGGGTAGTCATTTTTCATTTGTTTTGTTTATGATTGATGCGACCCTTGTCGGGCTTTTATTTTTAACTTGTGAGGAGTTGTGAGCATTTGTCAGGCTCATTTTAACTATTTTTGATGATTTTCCTTATCGGGCTATTTGTTTGGTTAAAATTATAAATGGTTGAATAAAAAAAATTGTCTTTGATGTTAGTGCTAATGGGTGGGTCTTTGTTCTTATTGCCTAAGTTGTGACCTAAGTTTGATTTTCACCTTTATAAATAGTAGATAGTAATTAAACTTCAAGGGTTTTCTTCATACCACAGTTCTTTCCCAGGGAGCATTTTTTTTCTTTTCTTTTTGTTGTCGAACCGGGTTGAAATTTCCCAATGAAATTGTGAGGCGACTCTCTTAAGAAAAAATGTCATGGCTTTCTTTGAGTCTTTTGTGGAACTATTTTTGAGAGGTACCACCAACAATTTTTGTGTGGCATGAAAAAAATGAATGAATGAAAATGGGCCTTTGAAATGGGAAATGTAGCACTCTCTTGTCATACATTGCATATTTCATGTTTGGCTTGTGGATTTGCATGCCCTCATGTCTTGAATCAAAATCTTGTGATAATAATGGATTGTGTGAACTCTTTGGGTGTGATTCCTTGTGTGGTAAGGATTTTGAATGAATCTCATGTATCTATTCTTGTCTAAAACTTGCCCTAAATGTGACTCAAGGGGAAATCCTAGATGTAGTTTCACTTAAAACATGATTTTAGGCTTTTGTTTTACTAGTCACTTCACCCAAAATGACATTCAAAAATTTCTTCCTTTGCAATCCAATATTGAGCCTATGGACTATTTATCTTGGAAACCACATTACAAGCCAATTTCCCTTTTTGTAACCCTCTTTTTGGCACTCATCCTCCCTAAAATCCAATGATGAATGAGTTAAAATAATGGGGGCTTGAAGCCCAAGACATAGGGAGAGATAAGGAAATCAATGAGAAATAGTCAAAAAGCCTAAGTTTTGAGGTTCATACAAAAAAAGAGGGAAATGTGATGAGCCTAAATGTGTGGTAGAACCAAACTGTGATAAAAAAGAATAAAATGATGGGTTGAGAAACCTTGAATTACCAAAAGAGGAAAATAATAGTGAAATGGTGTTACATTTTGCTAAGACAAGGTTTAATGTGAAAGCCAAAAGAGCTACAAGGAAGGCCTTTGAGAAATAAAAAATGAAGATGGATGAAAAAGGAGGAATAAGGTGTTGTGATCTAAAGAGTTGGATGGGAAGGATAAAAGTGTTCATATAAAGGCATTAGGGAGGTTCTAGTCACTAGAGCTAAAACATTTGTCCTACCATCACCCCTAGCATTCATCATGACCTGCAGGTCCTAATTGATTTTGAGTGTAGTTTCTCCACATTAGTAGCGAATTACACGAAGGGCAAGCTTATGGGTCAAGTTGTGTTCATGAAGATTTATTTTGTAAGAGTGAGTATGATCATCTTATTTTATAATCCCTCATGTGTGTATTGATTTAAGATTAAAAAAAGGGATTCTCTCCTGTAGTGAGTAGCATCACTCCCTTTTGAGGACATACTTGCATTGAGGTAAAGGTGTGATTGAGGCATGAGCAATGTGAGCTCCAGGGAAAACTTTGAATGTGAAGTGATTATGATTCGAGATGCTATATATATTTGATTGGATAAACTATGACCTTGTTTTGCAAAATAAAAGTAGTCGTGAATCATGTCTATGATTTGTCATTGCCTTTAGAAAATTTTCCACATTTTTATGGTGAATTGCTTCTTTTTTTTCTGTATGTTGACGAGCATTTTTGGTTTGTCATAGTTTAAGTGGTCATTGGTGCATAGACTCTTTCGGAGTGACATGCTATTCCATTTGCTCAACTGAAAAGAATTACATTACTTGAGGACAAGCAATGGTTCAAGTTTGGGGGTTTGATGAGTTGGTAATTTATCAACTCATTAGGCTCTTACGCATGAGCTTTAACTTTCTTTTGAAGTCTTTTAGTTGGATCCTATGCCCTTTTTCCTTTGGATGCTGCAGGTATGTTACTTGAAGAGAAGGAGCATGAAATTAAGCAAAAAGAAGGAAATTCAGGTGAAAATCGACGCTCCACCGGAGCACACCAGCAAAGCACCAACTAACCATAGATATCCACTGGAGTGAAGAACAAATGCAACTGGCGGCTCATGGAATCGCATCTGGCGAACCGTCGGTGCCAAATGCCGAACTGCCATAGACTTCACTAGACTGGAGCCTCAACCAATTAGCGATATGCAGATAGACACCGGCGAACCACTGATTCAATCGCAAGTGAAAGATGCCTGAAAAAGGAAAAAACGTCCAGCCCCAAAAAAGAGGAGAATGTTATGACCTACTTTTTTACATATTCTAGAAAAAGTACTCTGAACATATCATTGAATATTCCCATTACTTTTTAGAGAGAGAGAACTCCATTGGAGAAGAGGAGAAATATTTGAATATTACTTTTTCATCTTCAACAAGATATAACCACCATTGTAGAGATATTTTGAGCTTGAATGTTCTTACTCTTAATGATGAAATTGTTGAGATTATTGATAAATATGCTCTTGTGTTTCTAAATTATGAGATGTTGACTTGGTGGAGCAAGAACGTGGGTTACAGGCANACTCTTAATGATGAAATTGTTGAGATTATTGATAAATATGCTCTTGTGTTTCTAAATTATGAGTAGCTAAATCTATAGCTAGAGGTGTGTATTGATGGGTGTTTAATTCAATTGGGTATTGCTAGATTTATCTTGTTATTACTCAATTAATATAAATTTATTGAATTATTCCCAAATTATAGTTGATTGATCATAGTTGCAAATATGGGTATTGCCTTCTTACTTAATTTTGGCTTGAAAAGAAAGAATTAAGTAATCGGGGAGAACTTAATAGTGGATTGGGATTTGATTATGTGGGTTGGGCTAGAGATAACCAAAACCCATGGTCATAATCCCTTTAGAGGTTGATGGCTAGAAATAGCTCAACTCCTAATCCAAACTATATTTGAATTACACCTTGAGGTTACAAAGGACTTGAGGATAAGGCGCCCAACTGGTTGAAAAACATAGGGCTCCAGCTTTTTTAAAGGTTATTTACACATATTACTAATAACTTGATTGTCTAGTAAATATCGATTCGATTGATATTCCATCTATACCACACCTCTGGCCTTTGCTCATTGTTGTTTCTCGATGTTGGTTATCTTGCTCTCTTGATTAGCTAATTTTATAGTCCACAATAGTATTGCATTCACTTCCCCCAAAATTTACTCTTTCATTGCTTGGATGAAAAGCAATTCAATTCACTAAACAACTCTTGTGCAAATCATTCTCCATTCCATGTGGGATTAGACCTCAACAGCCGTCGGGTTATTTTATTTGGTACAATAATCACTACATTCTCTCTAAATAAGGAGTCTTTTTGTCATGACTCGAAAATAGGCTCAGATCCAGACATGGGACAAGAAACCCCGAGAGGCTCCAAATCGACACATGGCATGAATATACATCTATCTCAATCATAGATAAGCGGAAGATCATCATAGAGGAACCCTAAACAAAAGATAATATCTGAGTACATACATAAGTCTAAAGCTGAAATACAACTATGTCCGAAAAAGCCTCTAAAACAGACGAGTTGATGGGACAAGAACTCAACTAACTCACTATAGTTAGAAAAACTAAAAAGACAAAATACAACTGATAAGAAAGGCCATCTTATGATGAGGACTCACCAACTGAGGCTGAGGAAAGCTGTCACGACCCGAGAGTACACCCGGATCGTAGACACGGGATGAGGGACCCCGAGAGACCCCAAGTCAACCCATGGCATAAGCATTCACTAACTCATCCAATGAACATAAAGGAAACATCATTATAACTCATCGGAAATCTAGCTTAACATAACGACAAAATGAACATCTGAAGCTGAATACATGTCTAAGTCTGATAAGCCTCTACTCTGGACGAGCTGATGGGACAACACCCCCAACTAACTCATAAATACTGAAAATTGATAATACGCTCAATATAAATGAAAGTCTAGTCCTAATAGGATGAGGATTCACCAAACAAGCAAGTGCTAACTCTGATAAGAGGCTACAAACGGGGCTGAACCTGAGAACCGGATCCTGCATCATGAAATGATGTAGTATAGAAAGTTTGCGGTCAGTACGTGGAATGTATTGAGTATGCAAGGTAAGTAAAACTGCTAGAGCAATTTAAATCTTTTAAAACAAGTTATACATATGTAAAAGAATCCTTTAAGGAACAAAGGAGATCACACATAATCATTATGAAATCATTCTTATTCTAAAGATGATCACGCATGGCATTTAGAACATCATGACTGACTCGAATGACTCAAAGTTAAGTCATAACATTTATATCAAAAGCTGAACAATGAGTCAAACCTTGCTTTTTTAAACATAAATGCATTAGATAATTATCACGAGTAATTCCTGTGAAAAGTCGAATAATATAGACAGTGGGAGACTCGTCACTTAACCGACATACCATGATAGAGCTTACGTGGTCCCGACTATTACACTCAAGTTGGCAGAGCCGTCCAAAACCTTTCCAGGGCTAGGGATGCTACCATGATATCAATATCAAGCTCAAAGGTTCAATTAGGCCGGGGATAGCTCAGAAAGGAGGTCCCAATAATATAATAGAATCAACCTACGTTGGCACGTAGTTCTGGGGCATAAGGTAGTCGACCCTTAGCCCGCTCGATGCTAGACTCTTCTCCCAAAATATGCAATTCTCTACATTGTATAAATACGAAGCTAAAAATCATCTAATAACGAAGCTCAACATGAAATCATGCATAGACTCAACATCGTATGAAACGAAGCTCAACATTGTCTATTGAAAAGGCTCATTATGAAACCATGCATACACTAGACATCATATAAATATGAATCTCAACATTGTCGTTTCGACAAAGCTTAGAATGAAATCATGCTTAGACTCAACATCATGTTAAATGAAGCTTAATGCCAACATACATCTCAATTATGAATTCATGCATTTGAGAATATTTACTATGACACATACCACAAGCTCAAAGAATAAAGGGAGACTATACTCCAAAATAATGTGGTAAGCCTACATTGGGAATATCACTTCATCATCATCAATATAAGGGCCTTGCCCAAAACCTTATCACGCTTGATCCCATTCAATTCATTTGGAAACATTATAATTTGGGAGATTTCACTCCAAAATGAGGAAATGAAGTCAATTCAAGAAAATCGACCTTGATAATCAACATTGGGCACTACCCAAAGCTTCATCATACTTGGGTCCATTTAATCTTCTTTGAAAATATCATCAAAATCATGGGTAAGGTTGGTAACATTCTTTTCATCATCTATTCCATCATCATCACATTCTATTATGAACTACCCACTCATGGACATTTTAGATTCAATTTTTAGAAAACAATTTTGTAAAAGAAATTAAGATAGAATCCTCCCAAGCTCGATAAGTCATCAATATCAACTCAATTTAATCATACCCATGAGTAGAAATGTAAGAATCATGCAATTAAATGGAAACCCATACTTGATCATGACAAACCAATCACAAATTGCTAGGGAATGGGCATGGGTGTGGAAGGAAGCACCCACTCATTGCCTTACATACCTGGGATTGAAGAATCTTAACTCCTCCTAATTACCCAGCTGAGATTTCCCTTGAAAACCTTGAAATTCTTCTAAGTTTCTTCCTTTCAAGCCTTCAACCTTGTATGCATGAAGAAATGGCCTAAGATGGGTTTTTCTCTGCTTAAAACCCTCTATTACATGCTTAGAACGACCTAGTATATGCTCTTAGAACTTAGGAATTACGGAAAAGCCCTTACTGAAATCGCTGAAAATAACTGCCAGGGGGTCCTAACGGACGACCTGACGACTCGTTACTAGGGCACACAATCTGTTGGTTCACCCGTCAAGTACACTGCCTCATCATTCCTAAAAATTCAATTGGCTTGGTAACGGCCCTCCTAACGGGTTGTTAGGACTGATGATGATTCGTTAGGTACCATCCGTTAAGTACACTGGATAAGCTTTACTATCCTTCTCTAGGACCACCCCACGACTGACATGACGACTCGTGGTGTTTGAACACGAGTCGATACATCCACCATGGGAACCTCGAGTCCATCATCATCTCAGGCCATGTGCCACTTGACGACTCGTTAGGTCTCCTGAAGAGTCGTCCAACGACTCGTTCTACAACTGCTACAACATTTTTCTGTGTTTCTCCTGATTCACTTTGGTGTCCGATTCATGAGTTCTCGGGGTATAACAATATCTCCCCCTTGGGAACATTCGTCCTCCAATGTTAGGAAAAAGCAGAAAACAGAAACAAGCAATTATCCTACCCCAATACCGATTATTTTAACTGAAATTTCACGAAATGACTATCTCTGAAAAGAACCACATAGCTGAACTAAATTCAAGTATCACATATATTTATCATAAAATAATTCAAACTTGCGCACATGAACTGAACATGAAAACTGATTAGAGAATTAGGGCAAAAACTGATACCTCAAGTCGAAATTGAGCCGATAGAAAACAAATGTGGGTATCTAGCCATCATGTCCGCTTCGGCCTCCCACGTAGCTCCTTCGACATGTTGATTCCTCCATAAAACCTTAATTGAGGCTACCTCTTTGTTCCTCAGCCTTCAAACTTGTCGATGCAAATTTCAATCGGAATTTCTTCATAACTGAGGCTGTCTTTCACACCAACGCTGTCTATCGGACCACCAAGGCCGGATCACCCAAGCACTTTTTCAAGAGCGATACATGGAACACTGGATGAACTAAATTGAATTCTGAAGGCAAGTCCAACTCATATGCCACCTTACAACTCATCTCAAAGCCCGGTAGGGACCAACATAGCAGGGATTGAGTTTACCTTTCTTTATGAACCGCACGACTCCCTTCATGAGAGATACCTTTAGAAAAATCCAATTGTCTATATCAAACTTCAATTCTCTTATCCTCGCATCATCATACGATTTCTGACGACTCTAAGCGGTTTTCAACCGATCCCTTATCAACTGAACCTTCACTATCGCCTCGTGAACCGAATTTGGTCCTACCATAGCTGCCTCACCGACCTCGAAAGATACGATGGGAGATCTGCACCTTCACCCATAGAGAGCCTCGAACGGTGCCATTTGAATGCTAGAGTGGTAACTATTATTATAAGCAAACTCGATCAAGGGAAAATGATCATCTCAACTACCCTTGAAATCATAACACATGCCCTCAACACATCCTTCAGAGTCTGAATGGTTCATTTCGCTTGGCCGTCCGTCTGATGATGAAAAGTTGTGGTTAGCTTAACCTGAGTCCCGAGCCCCTTTTGGAACGAATGCCAGAATTGAGAAGTAAATTGAGTACCTCGGTTTGAAATAATCGGCAAGGGCACTCCATGAAGCAGAACCAACTCCCGAATATACAACTTAGCATAATCTTCTGCTGAATCCATGGTCTTGACCGGTAGGAAGTGTGCAGCCTTGGTCAACCTGTCCACCATAACCCAAATGGAGTCGTATTGCCGGTTAGTACGAGGTAGACCTATACTGAAGTCCATATTGATTTCTTCCAACTTCCAAGTAGGAATGGAAATATCCTGAAGTACACCTCCAGGTCTTTGATGCTCGACCTTCACTTTCTGATAGTTTGGACATTTTGCTACGAACTCTGCAATATCCTTCTTCATACCATCCCACTAATAGATTTATAGTAAATCCCGATACATTTTTGTGGATCCTTGATGAACAGAATATCTGGTACCATGTGTCTCATGTAATATCCGAACTCTCAAATTACTAATGTCCGGAACACATAGTCGACCCTGGTATCATAGCACACCATCTCCCTCTTGGGAGAAAACCTCTACCTTCTGACTTCACACTACCTCCTTCAGTTTCCTCAATATTGGATCCTCGTCCTACCTGGATTTAACATCAACTACCAAGGATGATTCTGACCCATTATGCACAACAACACCTCCATCGGTCGAATTGATCAATATAACTCCCCGCCTTGCATGCCGGTGAACATCTTTCACCAATTCCTTCTTCCCTTTGTCCACATGGGACACACATTCCATTGAAAGTCTACTAAGAGCATCCACAACCACATTTGCCTTGCTTGGGTGGTAAAGGACACTCATGTCATAATCCTTAAGTAACTCCAACCACCTCCTTTGCCAAAGATTTAGATCTTCCTGTGTGAACACATATTGCAAGCTCTTATGATCGTAAATACAATCACTTGGACCCCATACAAGTAATTCCGCCATATCTTCAATGCGAACACCACCGCAGCCAATTAAAAATCGTGGGTCGGGTAATTATTTTCATGTACTTTCAGCTGTGAGAAGCAAAAGCTATCACCCTTCCACGCTGCATCAACACACACCCAAGTCTGACTCTAGAAGTATCACAATACAACATGAACCCATCGGTACCCTCGGGTAGGGTCAACATTGGTGCTATAGTAAGTTGAGTCTTCAACTCTTGGAAGCTTTTCTCACAAGCCTCCGACCACTGAAACTTCACCTTTTTGTGAGTCAACTTAGTCAAACGCGCTGCAATGGATGAGAAACCCTTAACAAACCTTCAATAATAGCCAGCTAGGCCCAAGAAACTCCTAATATCCGAAGGATTCACCGGTCTGGGCTAATTCCTCACCGCCCCAATTTTCTATGATTTCTAATTTTATGCCTTCGCTTGCCACCACATGGCCCAAGAATGCCACAGAGTCCAACCAAAACTCACACTTGCTGAACTTTGCTTACAATTGGCAGTCCTTGAGGGTCTGGAGCACTACTCTCAAGTGAGCGGCATGCTCCTCCCCGCTCCGAGAGTACACCAAGATGTCATCAATGAACACGATCACGAACATGTCAAAATATGGCTTGAACACCCTGTTCATAAGGTCCATAAAAGCTGCAGGAGCATTCGTTAGTCCAAAAGACATAACCACAAACTTGTAATGACCATATCGTGTTATGAATGTCATCTTCGGGATGTCACTCTCCCGAACTCTGAGCTGATGATACCCAGATCTGAGATCTATCTTCGAGAAACACTTAGCACCCTGAAGCTGATCGAACAAATCATCAATCCTGGGTAAGGGATACTTTTTCTTGATAGTAACTTTGTTCAACTGTCGATAGTCAATGCACACACGAAAGGAACCATCATTCTTTGGAACAAATAATACTGGTGCGCCCCATAGAGACTGGCTCGATTTAATGAAACCTTTATCTATAAAATCCTTTAAATGATCCTTCAACTCTTTTAGCTCGGCTGAAGCCATCCTGTAGGGAGGAATAGATATAGGCTGCGTATCGGGAAAGAGGTCGATACCGAAATCAATCTCCCGCTCAGGAGGAATACCTGGCAAGTCATCAGGAAAGACCTCTGGATAATCACGTACTACTGGAACTAACTGAACAGTCCAGGTTGCGGACTCCATGTCCTTAACCCTAACTAGATGGTACAAACAATCCTTAGAAATCATCTTCCTGGCCTTAAGGTAGGAAATAAATCAACCTACAGGCATAGCTGAAGTACCCTTCCATCCTAAAACTGGCTCACCCGGGAATGTGAACTCTACCGATCAGGTCATGCAATTAATGGAAGCATAACAAGCATACAACCAATCCATGACGAGAATAACATCGAAATCAATCATGGCTAACTCTATCAGATATGCTGATGTGACCTTATGGAGAACCAAAACCGGGCAATCTTTATACACCTGTCTAGCAATAACTGAGTAACCTACTGGGGTAGAAACCGAGAAGGATTCTGACAAGACATCAGCACTAACTCCGAAGCTACTGACTAAATAAGGTGTCACAAAGGACAAGGTGACACCTAGATATAACAATTCATAAACATCAACATGGAAGACTCTTAATATACCAGTAACCACGTTAGGGGAGCCTCCTACTCTTGATGGGAGGCTAGGGCATAGAATCTGTTCTGGCGCTGACCGCCCGCTGCACTAGTAAATGCCCACTGATGTGCTGAGCGAGGTGGTGGGGCTGTTGAGCCAGAAGCTGGGCCAAGGCCCCCAACCTGATCCTGTCTCGCTGCTGGACAATCTCTAAGCATGTCTTCGGGTTTCCCGCATCAAAAAAACGTATCCGAACCTGCCATGCATTGGCCTGTATGCCCTTGGCAACATCTGCGACAAGCTAGAACACCTGAGTCTGCGGGCCTACTGCTCTTACCCCTCGAGTCTGATGCTCGTCCTCTATGATCATGACTAGGCCGAGATGGCACACTCAAGGCTGATGAAGCTAGGGCGGATGATCTCTTGTGGGTCTGCTGACGGTGCCCACCACCGGAACTCAGCTGGGAGAATCTGTGGCCCTCACTCCTGGCCTTTTTGGCCTCTCTCTCTCTCGAATGTGCCGCCTCTATCTGTTGGGCGTACAACACCATCTGAGGGAAGTCCATATCCTGATGGAGCATAGTAGTCCTGCATTCCTTATCCAAGTAACCTGCTATCCCATGCAGAAACCTGCTCACTCGCACCCTCTAATCAGCCACTAACTCAGGAGCATACTTCGATAGGCGGGTGAACTCTATGGAATACTCTAGTACCGTCATCCTCCCTTGCTTCAGATTTACGAACTCAGCTTCCTTTAGCTCCCTCATCTCCCGGGGGAAGAACCAATCCAGGAATGCAACATGGAACTCTTCCTAAGTGGCCTGACCTACTCCAGCAACTCTGTTGTCTTTCCATTGGCGGAACCAAATATACGCAACCCCCTTCAATTGGTAGAGGCCAACTCTGTGCAGTCTACACTACTCACCCCCATAACCTGGGTGATCTTGATAACCTCATCCATGAACTTATGTGGGTCCTTATCTACCTTGGACCAAAGAAACTCCGGCGGGTTCATTCTCAAGAAGTCCCTAACTCGAGTCGCCGTTGCACTACCATTCTGCGGAACATGCGCAACAGCCTGCTGATTGACCTGAGCGGTCAAGGCCTGCGCAAGCATCTGGATAGCGGCCAAAAACTCAGTCGTGGGCCACTGGCTCCGGTGCCTGAGGCTCCTGAACCGGTGGGACCTGTTGATTCCCTTGAGCCATGCCATCCTCGTGGCCTTCACCGTCTCCATTTCTCCTTCCATTCATCCTTCGAGGAGCCATGATTCTACAATCGCGAATAGCACGAATTAGAGGGATAGAAAGACTCTTTATCACACGAAATAGATCATGAAAGATGAGAATATTTTCTAGAACATTTTGTAGCCTCTTCGTCATAAGTGTGGTGTGCTTCGCACCCATTAAAATGACTCTACTTAACGCGGCTTTCAGACTCCCTAGGACACTTCAAACCTATTTCTCTAATATAAAGTTTATCACCACCCAAGAGTATACCCGAATCGTAGACACGGGACGAGGGACCCTGAGAGACCCCAATTCAACCCATGGCATAAGCATTCACTCACTCATCCAATGAACATAAAGGAAACATCATTATAACTCAGCGGAAGTCTAGCTTAACATCATGACAAAATGAACATCTGAAGTTGACTACATGTCTAAGTCTGATAAGCCTCTTCTTTGGACGAGCTGATGGGACAACACCCCCAACTAACTCAAAAATACTGAAAACTAAAAATACGCTCAATATAACTGAAAGTCTAGTCCTCGGAGGATGAGGACTAACTAAAAAAGAAAGTGCTAACTCAGATAAGAGGCTACGAACGGGGCTGAACCTGAGAATCGGATCCTGCATCATAAAATGATGCAGCATAGAAAGTTTGCAGTCAGTACGTTGAATGTACCGAGTATGCAACGTAAGTAAAACTGCTAGAGCAATGTAAATCATTTAAAACAAGTTATACATATGTAAAATAAAACCTTTATGGAAAAAAGGAGATCACACGTATTCATTATGAAATCATCCTTATTCTAAACATGATCACGCATGGAATTTAGAAAATCATGACTGACTCGAATGACTCAAAGATAAATCATAACATTTATATCAGAAGCTGAATAATGAGTCAAACCTTGCTTTTTAAACATACATGCATAAGATAATCATCGCGAGTAATGCCTGTGCAAAGTCGAATAATATAGACAGTGGGAGACTCTCACTAAATCGACATACCACGATAGAGGTTACGTGGTCCCGACTATTACACTCAAGTGGGCAGTGCCGTCTAAAACCTTATCAGGGCTAGGGGCGCTACCATGATATAGATATCAAGCTCAAAGGTCTAATCGGGCCTGGGATAACTCACAAGGGAGGTCCCAATAATATAATAGAATTAACCTATATTGGCGTGTAGTTCTGGGGCATAGGGTAGTCGAACCTTAGCCCGCTCAATGCTAGACTCTTCTTCCAAAACATGCAATGCTCTACATCGTATAAATACGAAGCTCGACACCATCTGAGGAAGAAGCTCAACATGAAATCATGCATAGACTCAACATCATATGAAACGAAGCTCAACATTGTCTATTGACAAGGCTCAATATGAAAACATGCATACACTAGACATTGTATAAATATGAAGCTCAACAATGTCGTTTCGACAAAGTTACAATGAAATCATGCTTAGACTCAACATCATGTGAAATGAAGCTTAATGCTAACATACATCTCAATTACGAATTAATTCATATGAGAAGCTTTACTATGACACATACCACAAGCTCAAAGAATAATGGGATACTTTACACCAAAATAATATGGTAAGGCTACTTTAGGAATATCATTTCATCATCATCAATATAAGGGTCTTGCGCAAAACCTTATCATGCTTGATCCCATTCCATTCATTTGGAAACATTATAATTTGGGAGATTTCACTCCAAAACGAGGCAATGAAGTCAATTCAAGAAAATCGTCCTTGATACTCAACATTGGGCACTACCCAAAGCTTCATCATACTTGGGTCTATTTAATCTTCTTTGAAAACATCATCAAAATCATGGGTAAGGTTGGTAAAATGCTTTTCATCATCTATTCAATCATCATCACATTCTATTATGAACTACCCACACATGGAGGTTTTATATTCAATTTTTAGAAAACAATTTGGTAAAAGAAATTAAGATAGAATCCGCCCAAACTCGATAAGTCATCAATATCTACTCAATTTAATCATACCCATGAGTAGAAATATATGAATCATGCAATTAAATGGAAACCCATACTTGATCATGAAAAACCAATCACAAATTGAAATTCTCCTCAATTTCTCCCCTTCAAGCCTTCAACCTTGCATGCATGAAGAAATGGCCTAAGTTGGGTTTTTCTCTGCTTAAAACCCTCTATTACGAGCTTAAAACAAAGTAGTATAGGCCCTTAGAACTTAGGAATTATGGAAAAGCCCTTACTGAAATCACTAAAAATAACTGTCAGGGGGTCCTAACGGAAGACCTGATGACTCGTTACTAGGGCACACGATCCGTTGGTTCACCCATCAAGTACACTGCCTCATCATTCCTGAAAAATAAATTGGCTTGGTAACAACCCTCCTATCGAGTCGTTAGGACTGACGACGATTTGTTAGGTACCATCCATTAAGTACACTGGATAAGCTTTATTATCCTTCTCTAGGACCACCCCGTGACTGAAATGAAGACTCGTGGTGTCTGACCAAGAGTCGTTACATCGCCCGTGCGAACCTCGAGTCTATCATCATCTCAAGCATTCCCCACGAGCCACTTGACGACTCGTTAGGCCTCCTGACGAGTCATCCAATGACTCATTCTGTAACTGCTACAACATTTTCTAATTTTTCTCCCGATTCACTTCCGGGCTCAATTCTTGAATTCTTGAGGTATAACAAAAGCTAACTCCTGAAATCTGTCTAGCGGTGGGACTGAGTCTTCATATTTGATCCTGTATCATAAAACGATACAATGTAGAGTATGCAGTCAGTACGTGGAATGTACCGAATATGTAAGGTAAGTAAACCATATAGTTTAAATACATAAGAGTTCATAAGAGTAGGACAACATGATCATAACATAAATATCATAATGTAAACATAGGGCTCAAGGTTTTCAAAACATTTGCAAATCAATCATTTTCATAATCATAAGAAAAAGCTTTATTAAATATGACTTAAGTGAAAATACAGAATCATAACCATGCATAAATCATGAGGAACAATGGGAAGACTTGTCATATAACTGACTTTATAATGATATAGCTTATGTGGTTACAACTATTATACTCAAGATGGCAAAACCATGATATCAATATCAAGCTGAAGGCCCCTTGGAGGTAGGGGAAGCTCATAAGGGAGGTCCCAAAAATATATATATAACCTACGTTGGCGCGTAGTTCTGACGCACAGGGTTAACTGACCCTTAGCCTACTCGGTACTAGACACTACTCCCAAAGAACTGCATTTGCTCTCCATCGTTTTCAACAAAGTTGAACCATCATCTAGTGATGAAGCTGAATGCAATAATACATGCAAAATTTTGAGAACATAATATGAGGAGCCTTGGCTCAAACTATACCACAAGCTGAAAATAATGGGAGTCTTGACTCCAAAACCATATGGTAGGCTAATTCATGAAATCATAAAACATGCTTCATCATATGGGGTTGACCTATACCTAAACATGTTTGAAATCATCTTCATCCACTTTTAAAAAATTAACATAAACATGGGTATTTCGAAATCATAC
The DNA here is from genome assembly GCA_018107945.1 of Datura stramonium. Lineage (NCBI taxonomy): Eukaryota > Viridiplantae > Streptophyta > Magnoliopsida > Solanales > Solanaceae > Datura > Datura stramonium. Next base: position 23,193 of record JACEIK010007287.1, read on the forward strand.
TTTATTCATAAATATCTCATCGTACTTAAACACATATCTGATGGATCTCATCTTTCATGAACATTCATGGATGGGCATCATAGTTTAGAAATCTTGAAAACAAAATTTTTTATTTAAAACATTGTAAAATCTTCCCATTAATAATAATTCACGATTTAAAACATGCTTAGATCATACCCATGATTGAGACTTAGGAATTCATGCATTGGGTGAAAACCCCATGAAATCATCAATTAGAACATCTTGAATTGAGAGGGAATTGGGCATGGGTGTGGACAATTACACTCATTCATAATCTTACATACCTGAGAAGATCTGATTTCACAAACTCTTTGATTATCCAAGGAAGAATTAAGGAAGAACCTTTATGAACTATGCTTGATCACTCTCTAGACCCTCAAACTTGCATGCATGAGGTTTGAATAGGCTAGAATGACTTAACCCTTCTAAAACACTCCATTCTGACCTTAAAATGATGTAGTTTAGGACTTAGGAATATAGGAATTATGGAAAAGCCCTTAATGAACTCGTAGGGAAAAACAGACTGCTAGTCCCAACGAGGGAAAAAAAACTACTAGTACCAATGAGGGACTGGACGAGTCGTCCCCTTGGCAAAGAAGTGGTCTTCCATCTGTCAAGGACACTGCCAAAACTAACTTGGGAGTCATCACAGGGAACACCATGACTGGTGGTGCACCCAACGAGTCGTGGTGATGACCCATCGCCAACACTGCCATCTTTTCTTCTTCCTTCAACCATCCTTGACCACGACTGACTTAATGAGTCGTGGGGCTGACCAAAACTCGTGGTCATGTCCGTGGTCACCTCAAAGACAATATTCCAAACCACGACCAATCTTCACCCCACGGGTCACGGGATGAATCATCTTGTGACCTGGTGCAGAAAATTCAATTTTCTTCGTTTCAACTCTCGGGTCTGATCTTAAGGCTTCTAGGGTATAACAATATCTCCACCCTTGAGAACATTCATCCTCGAATGTTGAAAATCATACAGAAAAGAAGGAAAATGCAATCATCAAACTCAAATATTGAACATACACGCTGAAAACTGACGGAGTGATTTACTCCGATTTGAACTACATGACTGAACTGAATTCCGGAACCACACATACATCCATTTACATAAAAGAAACTAGGATACAAGAGCTGAACATGAAACTGAATAGAGTATTAATGAGGAAACTGATACCTCAAGCTGAAACTAAGCCAGTAGGGAATAGATGTGGGTATTTAGCCATCATATCTGCTTCGGCTTCCTACGTAGCTCACTCAATATGCTGATTCCTCCATAAAACCTTCACTGAAGCTACTTCTTTGATTCTTAGCTTAAGAACCTGCCGATCCATTATCTCCACCAGAACCTCTTCATAACTAAGGCTTTCTTTCACACCGTCACTGTCCACCGGAAAAACTAGAGCTCGATCCCCCAAACACTTCTTTAAGAGCGATACATGAAAAACCGAATGGATTGAAGAAAATTCTGAAGGCAACTCCAACTCATATGCAACCTTGCCAACCCATTTCACAATCTAGTATGGGCCAACATAACGGGGATTGAGTTTCTCTTTCTTTTCGAACCTCATCATTCCCTTCATGGGAGAAATTTTTAGAAACTAATCGTCGACTTCAAACTCAAGTTCTCTCCTCCTCAGATCCGGATAAGACTTTTGGCGACTTTGAGATGTTTTCAACCTGTCCCTTATAAGATGAACCTTCTTCATGGCCTCATGGACTGAATTTGGTCCTATCATTGCAACTTCACTGATTTCAAACTAACCAATAGGCGATCTACATCTCTGCCCATAGAGAGCGTCAAACGGAGCCATCTGAATGCTGGAAAGGTAGCTGATGTTGTACGCAATCTCAATAAGAGGTAAATAATCATCCCAAATACCTTTAAAGTCAATAACACATTCTCTCAACATGACCTTGAGAGTCTGAATAGTCTGCTCCACCTAACCATCTGTTTGCGGATGAAATGTTGTGCTAAGCTTGACCTGAGTACCAAGTCCCTTTTAAAACGATCTCCAAAAATGGGAGGTAAAGTAGGTACCTCTATTTCATATGATGGACAATGGCACTCCATGAAATCGAACTAACTCCCGAATGTACAACTTAGCATAATCCTCTGTAAAATTGGTAGTTTTGTCCGATAGAAACTGAGTTTCTTTGGTCAACCTGTCCACAACCACCCAATTGGAGTCATATTATTGATGAGTGCCGAGCAACCCTATAATGAAGTCCATATCGATCTCCTCCCATTTCAAAGTAGGAATACTGATGTCTTGAAGCACACCTCCAGATCATTGATGCTCAACTTCACTTGCTGACAATTCGGTCACCTAGCCATGAATTCCTCTATATCCTCCTTCATGCCATTCCACCCATAGACTTCTCGTAGGTCACGGTACATCTTGGTGGAACCTGGATGACTAGAGTTTTTGGATCCATGAGCCTCGTGAAACATCTGATCTCTCAAATCATCAACATCCATTGCACACAAATGACCCTGATATCGAAGCACACCATCTCCCCCTTTGCAGAAGACCTCTACGTTCTAATTCTGAACGACTTTCATTGACTTCACCAAGATAGGATCCTCGTTTTACCTAGCTTTTACCCTGGTCATCGTGGGTGATCCTGATCCATTCTGGAAATTACTCCACCATCCTTTGAGTCAAAAAGACGAACTCATACAATTCATGCTAAGAATTTTTAAAGTCTCGAAAAACGATCCCCTGAATTACCACATTTGATACTTAAAATCATGCTAAACACAAAATGTTCAGTTCCACCCGAAGTTCATCCAAAATTCTCCAGACACCAACCATCTATGCAATTCAATCATAAAACCCACTCTGGACCGGTTGGAATCATCAAATTACCGATATAAGGTCGTTTTGATTGAAAGTTGACCATGGTCAAACTTAGCCTCCATAAAGCTCATAAATTCCACCAAAGGTTCTAATCACTCCTGAATCACCTCGGAATCCATGCAAACTATCCAACTAAGTCATAAATCACTGTTCGAAACCAACAAAGCATTCAAAATTCAAATTCGAGCTCATTAACCTGAAATGTTGACTTTGGTCAAACCCCCCAAACTTTAAACCTTCCAAAAAAAATTGAGAATCTCACCCAATATTTATTAAATCATCTAGGGAATGGTGTTATCCATCTCCGCTAGTCATGAATAATAACATAAAGATACGGAAAGGTTCAACCCAGGGACATGGAACAACATACATGAAATGACCATGCGGTTATTACACTTCCGGCTTGGCTAATAATTCCTCTTCCCAGACTTATACCTGCCCAGCACCTATGGCAGGGATAGAGAGTTACCCTAAACTTACCCATTTTAACCATTATTTCCATCATGGGGAACATCCATAGGGTTTAGAGTAAGGAAATCATGAGAATAAATCATTCAAGAAATATAAGTTGGCATATACCTGATATAACACGATCTTATGAGCCGATGAGGCAAATCTTAAGGACTGAGTTTATAGAGAATGAGCATGCTAATAGACATGAATTCACATTCATAACTAGGTTCATAAAATGAATCTGAATCTTTATGGAGTCGTGGGGTAATATTGGGATCGCTGACTGACGGGGTTACCTATCATCTTAGGGTTCTAAACATAAGCACGAGTTGAGTGTAGCATCAAGCAAAACATAAGGGAAGCATCTAAAAGAGAATGGATGGACTACCCCTAAATACTATTTCTTGAACTTCCTTAT
>JACEIK010007287.1:29346-41109 GCA_018107945.1 Datura stramonium
ATAAAAGCGTGAAAAAGTCGAATATGTCCTTAATGAACCTGCCCTGAAATTTTGTCGGATGGAATCAACGAGCGGTAACAGCGGGTCATGGAAACCACCAACGACCCGTCATGTCCCTCGTTGAATGGACTGCTGAATGCCTTCTCTCAGAACTAACCAACGGACAGACAGGACAACTCGTCTTCTGAAACCACGGTCCATTACACTGTCCGTTATTTGCTCATCATAAAATCTGAACCCCCTTACCACGAGCCATACCACAACTCTGTGGTTCCTTCCAACGAGTCTTGGTCTCAACCCATCACCTCCACTGGAAATTATTAGCCTCCAACAACGACCACAACCAACGATCCGTGGTTACTTCTAATGGGTCGTTGGGTCTCTCGTTGTTTACCCTGCGCCCAGCGTAACCCTAACCACGGTTCCAAAGGACGGCCCGTTGTATCCCACAATGGGTCATCATACCTCTCGTTGTCTCCACTACCACCAACCTTTCCCTGACAAACAACATCATTCAATGACTTGTGGTTTGATACCATGAGTCGTTCTATGGTATTTGCCAGTTTTTCTGCACTTTTCCAATTACACTCCCAGGTCTATTCTTAGGCTTTTCTGGGGTATTACAATATCTTCTCCTTGGAAACATTCATCCTCGAATGTTAGAAACATGCAGAAAACCCAGAAACATGCAATCATTATATATAATTACTGGTTATTTAAGCCGAAAACTGATGGAGTGACTACCTCCGAAAAGAACTACATAGCTGAACTGAATTTAGACATCACATACACATACCATATCATAAATGAAACTTGTACACATGAACTGAACATGAAAATCCAATTAAAGGTTTAGGGCAAGACTGATACCTCAAACTGAAATTGAGCCGGTAGGGAACAAATGAGGTTATTTAGCTATCATATCTGCTTTGGCTTACCACATAGCTCCCTCAACATGCTGATTTCTCCATAATACTTTAACTCAAGCTACTTCTTTGTTCCTCAGCTTACGTACTTGACGATCTAAAATTTTCACTGGAATTTTTTCATAGCTGAGGCTATCCTTTACACCAACGTTGTCTATCGGGACTACAAAAGCTGGATCACCCAAGAACTATTTCAAGAGCGATACATGAAATATGGGATCAACTAAAGCTAACTCTGAAGGCAAGTCAACTCATATGCTACCTTACCAACTCTCCTCATAACCCGGTAAGGACCAACATATCGGGGACTAAGTTTCCCTTTCTTCCTGAACCGCATGACTCCCTTCATGGGAGATACCTTTAGGAATACCTAATTGTCCACATTAAACTCCAGATCCCTTCTCCTCACATCAACATACGATTTCTGACGACTCTGAGCGGTTTTTAACTGGTCCCTTATCATCTGGACCTTTACCATGGCATTATGAATCGAATCAGGTTCTATTATGGATGCCTCACCAACCTCAAACCATCCAATGGGTGACCTACACCTTCGCCCATAAAGAGCCTCGAATGGTGCCATCTGGATACTAGAGTGATAACTGTTATTATAGGCAAACTCGATCAAGGGAAAATGATCATCCCAACTACCTTTGAAATCCATAATACATGCCCTCAACATATCCTCGAGGGTCTGAATGGTTCGTTCTTCCTGGCCGTCTGTTTGCGGATGGAAGGCTGTACTGAGCTTAACCTGCGTCCCAAGTCCTTTTTGAAAAGAACGCCAGAATTGAGAGGTAAACTGAGTACCTCAGTCGTAAATAATAGACAAGGGCACTCCATGAATTCGAACCAACTCTCGAATATACAACTTGAAAAAATCATCCGCTAAATCTTTGTTCTTGACCAGTAGGAAGTGTGTCGCCTTAGTTAACCTGTCTACTACTACCCAAATGGAGTCATAGTGTCGGCGAGTACGAGGTTGACCTATAACAAAATTCATGTTAATTTCTTCCCACTTCCAAGTGGGGATACTAATATCCTTAAGTACACCTCCAGGCCTTTGATGCTCGACTTTCACTTGCTGACAGTTTAGACATTTAGCTACGAACTCCGCAATATCCTTCATCATTCCATCCCATCAATAGATTTCTTGCAATTCCCAACACATCTTTGTGGATCCCAAATGGATAGAATATCTAGTACCATGTATCTCATGCAATATTCGAACCCTCAAATTATCGACGTCTGAAACACATAGTCGACCTTGGTATCGTGGCACACCATCTCCCCCTTGGGAGAAAACCTCCACATTCTGACTCCGCACCGCCTCCTTTAGCTTCCTCAATATTGGATCCTCATATTTTTTGGATTTAACATCAACCACCAAGGACGATTCTGACCCATTATGTACAACAACAACACCATCGGTCGAGTCGATCAATCTAACTCCCAGTCTTGCAAGTCGGTGAACATCTTTCACCAACTCCTTCTTCCCCTCATCCACAGGGGACACACTCTCCATTGAGAGCCTACTAAGTGCATCCGCAACCATATTTTCCTTGCTTTGGTGGTAGAGGACACTCATGTCGTAGTCCTTTAGCAACCCAACCACCTCCTTTGCCGAAGATTTAAATCCTTCTGTGCGAACACATAGCACAAGTCCACGAGCACGCAAGCTAGCTGCTAACATCTTACGGGGTGTAACATCATCCCCCCTTAGGAACATTCATCCTCAAATGTAATCTTTAGGCTTAAAAGACTTAACTCTTTTAAAAAATGCTAGAAAAATCTCGGTAGAGTCCCCTCTGTAATGGACTATCTAAAAACCTAAAACACAGAAAAGTCCAACATAAGCGTCTCACAGGACGCTATAAGCAACTATTCCACCACATATAGTGGTAAACAACTAAATAGTAATAATAATATTAGTGATAAGTGACATATGAACATCAATCTCACCCCACATTTCAGGTTTAGAATAAGTGAGGATATCTAGCCCTCATGTTGTCCTTAGATTCTTAAGTCATCTCTTCTACATTTCTGTTCCTCCATAGGACTTTAACAAAGGCTACATCTTTGGTCCTTAATTTACGAACCTGCCAATCTAGTATAGCAACTGGAAGTTCTTTGTAGGCTAACTCTTCAATAACTTGAACATCTTCAACTCGAACAACCTGAGACGGGTCCCCTATGCACTTTCGCAACATTGACACGTGAAAGACTGGATGAACAGATTCTAGCTCTAGAAGGAATTCTAGCTCATATGCCACTTGGTCTATCCTTCAGAGGATCCGGTACGGGCCAATGAACCTAAGGCTAAGCTTTCCATTCTTTTCAAATCTCATCATGTCGTTCATCGGTGAAACTTTGAGGAATACGCAATCATCAACATTGAATTCCAAGTCTCTACACTGCACACGGAATACTACTTCTGATGACTCTAGGCTGTTAGCAAGTGTTCTCTAATGAGTTGTACCTTTTCTTATGATTGGTGGATCATATCGGATCCGATCAATCCGGACTTCCCTACTTCGAACCATACGATGGGGGACCTATATTTCTGCCCATATAAGGCCTCATGAGGCACCATCTAGATTGTAGAATGATAACTATTATTGTATGCAAATTTTGATAAGGGGTATATGCTCGTCTCAATTTCCTCTATAGTCTAGCACACACGCTCGTAACATATCCTCGAGCGTCTGAATGGTGTGTCCTTCCTCATCATCTATCTGGGGATGGAAAGTTGTACTCAAATTAACCTACATTCCCAAACCCTTTCTGAAACAATTGCCAAAATATAGTTGTAAATTGTGCCCCTCTATCGGAAATGATAGATACTAGGACACCATGCAGTTGGACTATCTCCTTAATATATAACTCAACATAATTTTTGGCTGAGAATGTAGTCAGGACTGCCAAGAAGAGGGCTTACTTTGTTAGTCTGTCGAAAATGACCCAAATAGAATTGAATTTATGCTTGGTGCAAGGTAACCCTGTTACAAAGTCCATATTAATTGCTTCCCATTTTCACATAGGCACTTCTATATCCTAAGTCAATCCACCAGGTTTCTGATGTTTAGCCTTTACCTGTAGGCAATTAGGAATCTGTACTACAAATTCAACTACATTTTTTGTCGTTCCAGGCCACAATTATATCTCCATTATGCCATGATACATCTTTGTCGAGACAGGATGAAGAGAGTAACGAGAATAATGTACCTCTACCATAATCTGTTCGTGGAGCCCTACTACATCTGGAACACAGAGGCGACCTCTGAATCTCAGGAATCCCATCTTCCGTTAACTCGATGGACATTAATTCACCTTGTTGGACCTTATCTCTGAGTTGTACTAGGTTAGAGTCCTCATACTACCGCTCTTTTACCTCTACAACCAAGGCCGATACTGGTGTATTTTGAATCAAAACCCTATTATCCTCTGAATCAACTACTCGGACTGCTATACTGGCCAACTGGGGCAGCTCTTGAGCCATTTCTCACTGTTATGGCCTCAAATATGCTACACTTCTTATAGATCTACAGCTAAGGTCATTGGCTACAATAATAGCTTTCCCCGGATGATATAGGATGTTCACGTCGTAGTCTTTCAACAATTCTAACCAACGACACTTCCACAAATTCAATTCTTTCTATGTGAAGATATAATGGAGGATCTTATGATCAGTAAAAATGTCCACATGAACACCATACAAGTAATGCCTCCATATCTTCAAAACGTGAACCACTGCAGCTAACTCCAAATTATGGGTGGGGTAGTTCTTTTCATGCTTCCTTAATTACGTCGAAGCATAAGCGATTACCTTTCCGTGTTGCATCAGAACACACCCTAACCCAACGCCTGAAGCGTCACAGTGCACTGCATAACCTTCTGAACCTTCTGGCAAGGCCAGCACTAGTGCAGATGTCAACTGGTTTTTTAGCTCCTAGAAACTCTGCTCACAGGCCTCAGTCTAGTAGAACCTAGCTGCTTTCTGAGTCAATCTGGTCACATGGTGCTAATAGGGCAGAAAATACTTCCACAAACCTTTTGTAATACTCAGCTAAACCCAAGAATCTTCGAACCTCGGTTGGGAATATAGGTCTAGGCTAGGTATTTACTGCCTAAATTTTCTATGAATCAACCTGAATACTAACATCTGATACAATATGGCCCAAAAAAGCTACAGAATTCAACTAGAACTCACATTTAGAAAATGTCGCGCATAACTGGTGATCTCTGAGAACTTGGAGTACTGTTCTCAAATGATATTTGTGTTCATCCTCTGAGCTGGAATACACCAGAATATAATCAATGAACACTATCACAAGAAGATATAAATATGGCCTGAAGATGTTATTCATCAGATCCACGGACACTGTTGGGCATTTGTTAACCCGAAAGACATAGCCAAAATTCAGAATGACCATACCGGGTCCTAAAAGTTGTCTTTAGGATATCTTTCTCTCGAAACCATACCTTGTGATATCCCGACCTTAAGTCAATCTTGGAGAAATATTTTGCCCCTTGCAACTGATCAAACAGGTCATCTATCCTAGGAAGAGGGTATTTATTCTTAACGGTGACCTTATTCAACTGTTGGTAATCTATACACATGCGTAGAGAACCATCTTTCTTCCTTACAAACAGCACCGGCGCACCCCACGGTGAAGTACTCAGCCTGATACTTATCTAACAAGTCTTTCAAGTATTCTTTCAATTATTTCTATTCAGTAGGATCCCTTTGATACAGAGGGATAAATATAGGCTGAGTACCTGGTAGAAAGTCGATAGATAAATTGATTTCCATTCTGGTGGGGATACCAGGAAGTTCTTCTAGAAACACATTTGGAAACTCGTTAACCAATGGGATAGGCTGAAGAGTCGGGGATTCTACTTACATATCCCGAAACCTAACAATATGGTAAATACAGGCCTTTGCTATCAACATTTTCGCCTGAAGATAGGATATGAACCTACCTTTTGGCATAACTGCATTGCCTTTCCACTCTTGCACTACCTCCCCTGGAAAGTGAAATCGGATAGTGTTAGTCCAACACTCCACATTGGCATAACATGGTGCTAGCCAATCCATACCCATAATTGCATCAAAATCAATAATTTCTAGCTCCACTAAATCTGCTAAAGTCTAGCAACCGACAACATCTACTGTGCAACCCCAGTAAATCCTTTTAGCAATAATAGAATCACCGATGGGTTTAGACACCGATAAAGGTCACAGAAGCAATTCCAGCATTATACCAAACTTTCGGGCCACTAGTGGAGTAATATAGGACAAAGTGAAACCTGGGTCTATCAAAGTATTAATTGAGTGAGAGAAAATGTCCAGCATATCTGTCACAACATCTGGTGAGTACTCTAACTCATGTAGCCCTGGTAAGGCATAAGTGCGATCTGTACCACTGCCAGAACTAGATGCCCCTGATCTACCTCAACCTCTATTGTCTAGAGCTGAGGGCCTACGCCCTACTGACGGTGCTGGAGTATATGACCCCGCTAAGGACTTGTTCGGCTGGTCCTGATCACCCTAATCTCCTGATGGACAATCCCTCATCAGATGATCCTCTGGTCCACAAGTATAACAAGCAGTAGAGGCATACCTGCACCTCCCAAAATGATGTCGACCGCAAATCCTGCAATGCAAAACAACGGGCCTGCTCTGATCAAAACCTCTCTACTACTGGGAGCCCGATGCTCGCGAGCTCTCGCCAGGTCCTGACTTCCCCCAATGGTCTATCCTACCACCCTATTGTCGCGAAGGTGGGGGTCTAGGTGGCCTACTTGGCAACTGAGGTCTGGGTCCCCCCTAAAACTCTGGCTGCAAATCAGCGGGCCTAGCCCTCCGGTGCTACTCCCGATTCACCCTCTCAGCCTCGTATTGCCATTGTCTAATTCCTTCTATGTTTTGAGAAAAAGCTTGAATATGCGCAATATCCATATCCTCATGTAACGTGGAAGCAATAAAAGCTTCCACATACTCCTTAGCAAGCCCTGTACCCTAGTTGGCATAGTATTAGCAAAAGCTGGCTCATACCTTGCCAAAGATTCAAACCTCAATGAGTACTCCTGAACGCTCATCTTACCTTGCTCCAAATGCAAAAATTAATCCACCCAGGCCTGCCAGATCTCCTATGGCATGTAATGATCTAAGAAAGCCTCCGAAAAGTTGAAGTAGGTGGGGGTAAATTTCCACCTATGGACCTCTCCCAACTCTCGTAATACAGCACTGCTATATCTTGAAGACAAAACACTGCCAACTCGACTTATTCTATGGACGAGGCATGCATCACCTTAAATATTCATTGTAGCTGATCCAAGAAGTCCTAAGGATCCTCCTTGTGATCTGTCCTTGTAAACTGCAGAGGACTCAAGGAGAGAAATTCCCGGACCCTCGAACTACCAGGCCCCTCAAGGGCTTCAATAGCAACTGATGCCACTCGTTGGCACTGTGCGGCCAACATCTGAGCTAACATGTAAACTGCACTCCTAACCTCCTGATCTGATAGAACAAGTATAGGGACCACTGGAGGTGGTGTTGACATGCCAGCCGCCCTAGGGTCTCCTGACATGGCGGAGACTGCTGGGGAAACCAGGATGAAGTCTCCCTATCGCCCTCAGATCCGGTCGGCTCTGCCTGTGGCACTCTGCTAGTGCCCTCTCCTATCAGGATATCCAGCTCCCGACCATTCATGGTCTATCATTTGTCAGACATTTCCTATGAAAATAAGCAGAATGGTGTAAGCTCAGGGAGTTACCCTATATAAAATAGCTCTATAACACGACTGGAGGAGAAAGGAGGGTAACCACGATATTACGCCTCGTAGCCTCCTGCCTATAGAATGTGGTGCACAGAACACCCATAGACAAGACTCTACTAGACACTGCTTGCAGACTCTCTAGGATATGACCTGCTCTGATACAGAGTTTGTCACGCCCCACCTTGGGAGGCATGACTAGCACCTGATGCCACACTGAAAACTAAGTTGACCTGGCTGGGCTTAGGCACTCTTGGTGCTTACCCAAGATTCAAATCAAGAAAGAAAAGAGTTGTATCTCGACTATAAACATAGCCTTAGGCTGAAAATACCGCATAGCTACATGTAAAAAAATAGCTAACCAATAACAAGGCAATAACGGGATTCTATGCAGGTCGACAAGACCACTATGCTGTCTAATTAGAACATAAAAGGAACAGGTGGTCATACTCAAGATATAGCCGATAAGGCTTCTAACAAACTCACTAAACTAGGCGCTAAACTGCCAACACGCAAAATAGAACATACATAGGTCTCATATGGCCAATAACAACAACCAACAATAGAGAAACTGTGGTCTGCAAGCCTCTAAGAGTAGAATAATGGTCGATATAGGGCCCCGACCTACCCAAAAGTTGTACAACAAAAGAACTAACCTTTTCTAGCTATTAACTCTGGAAAAAAAGGAGTTGACGGGACTGCGGACTCTAGCTGGCAACTAGGAAGTCCTGAACAACGTCTATCCGCACCTGCGGGCAAGTAATGTAACGCCACAGAGATGGGCATCAGTATAATATGTACTGAATATGTAAGGTAGTAATGAAACTAACTGAACAAAATGATAAAATAGTTGAAAGTAAGCAACAAATGGAAATAAGAGTTCAACCTGGGTAGCCCTACAACATAAATCATAACTGGCAAGTAAATACAAACAATCAAGAATCTAACCGAGCCCCCATAATCCTAGAAGGTGCAAACAACACAGAATAACCTACCTTGATGTAACACCCCTAATGTTCCCAAGATCTAAACCAGGAATTTGAAATGAGCTCAGTAGAAAAATCTGCAAAAGTGCCTCAAAATGACTAATCTAACGAGTCGTTATAGGAACTAAAAAGTCATTGGATCAGTCGTGGGAAGTGCTTTAGGAAGTTGACTCCGCACGGATATGACCACCAGTCGTGGTCAGGCCCCACGACTCATTAGGTCAGTTGTGCGAAGGGGTGATTGAGAAATGGAAGGAATGAGTCAGTGTACCTAACGAAAGGACCCCACAAGTCGTGGTCAGTCACTACGATTCGGGTGATAAGTCATGGTCAGCTAGATAAAAATTATTTTGGATTTGAAGAAGTGTACCTAATGAGTGGTGACCATGAGTCATGGTAACCATATCACGAATCGTTGAGTCTCCTGTCACAAGACCCAGACGACTGCTAAGTAGTGAACCTGATGGATGATGCCGTGAGTCGTGGCCCGTGGTAATGAGTCGTTAGGTCCCTCTTGGTGACCATCATTATATTGTATGCAGTGCATCTCACGAGTGTTAACACGAGTCGTGGTCACTGACCACAACCCATTAGGTCACCTATGAGGACTGATGATCAGTTTTCCCCTACGAGTTTTCAAGGGTCTTTCAGTAATTTCTTACCCTCCTAAACTTTAAAATACATTGTTCTAAGCATATTTTCAAACTTATTAGGGGGATTAAATGGTTTATTTCCTCATTCCCCACTCATTCCTTCAGAAAAGAGATCGTAGAACTTCTCTTAGAGTTTTTCAGAGTAAGAGCTAAGGCAAACTTTTCTCCCAGGTATGTGGGAATTCAACAAGGGAATATTTCTTCCCTTGTGTCCCCACAATCCTTCTTGTTTTCTCTATCAGTTCTAGCCCTGAGATTTTCAAATGTGATGAAATTATCTTTCAGACCTTTCTTAAATAATGTGAAATACCATTTATGTTAATTGTTGATTTTTTTCCACCAGTTGTTACTATGTTTTTGCTTATTCATGTAACATGAAATCTAGCCCTAGTCTTGAATACAAAGAAACTAGAATCATGTGATAGCATTTACATATTGAAATTTTTTGCTCGATTTTACCATTGTTGGGAACTCCCATGTTGTTGATTGTATTTAAAATAAATCAGACCATAATCAGTTCGGTTTTAGTCAAAGTGTTAGAATATGCAGTGTTAGTAAAAAATGTCAGCTGATCAATTTGACCACAGTTACTTTTTGAGGTGTCAGTGATCCCTCCAAGTTATAAGAATTTAGACTTAGAATCACCAAAATTTCCACCTTGTTGAAGATCTACTGTTTCAACCTGAAGACTTAAATGAATAGCTAGCTTCAGTTGGTTTTTTAGACGACTACGACCCTCCTTGTTGAGTAGCTCTGACCAGTCTTGGAACACCAGTTTCCAAATCTGGTCCTATAAGACGCTCAGGTTGCTCTCAGACAGTATCCTTGAGTCAGTTATAGTCTCTGGCCCCAGTATCGAGCTATCTGCTTGGCAGTAGTAGTCATGGTAGGATTATCCAATGGGAGTAGGACTTAGAACCGAAAGGGTCGAGGTTCCACTTCACCCAGGTTCCAAAACAACATTGCCACCATAGGTTATATTTTACTATCCTCATGGCCCTAGATAGTGATCTCACAGTCCATGCCTTTATACCCTAGCAAGGTATATTGGGTCCTACCGATGGGGTGTGCACATCGGACCTCACGTCTAGCTCACATGGTTATATGTCGGTTATAGCCTTTCCCACTAGTTAGCACAGTTCAGTCTCATATTAGTCAGTTCAGATCAGTTCAACACAATATTTCAAATTAGTATCGTAGATTTAGGGAATGTCCTTGACCATCACAGTTTATTACAGTTATTCAGTTTTCAATAGTTTTAGTTGGTCAATGCATGTCTATTAAGTTCAACATATTTATTCCTTGTGCATGATGTCTCTCACTTACTCAGTACTTTCAAAGTACTGACGCATACTTTTATGTTGTATCATTTTATGATACAGCTGCCGGATCTCAGTCTCAACCTCACTAGCCGATCACTCTCAGAAGACTTCAGCTGTCCTACTAGGCGAGTCCTCATTTTTCAAGGACGAAGATTATTTTATTCAGTTTTGCTTTCTTTTATTAGAGTTGGAGTGAGTTGGGGGCTTTTCCCAGCAACTTATAAGTTATAGTGGCTTTTAGACACAGATATGGATTTTCAGACTTGTAGTTCTGCTCAGATGTTTTTTTAAACATTGTGATCCAGCTCTATTTCATAAATGTTTCATAGTTTACTTTAAATCTTCAGCTATATTTTATGGTTACTCAGAATTCCAATGTATGATAGACCAGGAGTTGACTTGGGGTTACTTGTGACTCCAAGTATCATGTTCCGTTCAGGATATAAGCTCGGGGCGTGACACTGGACCACCATAAGCCCTGACAAGTACCAATCAATCTCCATACCCCTATCAGTACCCCTAAGGCTCCATAAGTGTCTGCAACTGCGTCTCGGACAAATCAAACCCTCGGGAGGGTCGATAATATTACCTCTGACATAGAAGGAGTTATAGAAGACTCCAACATGGCCTCACATGTTACACCCCGTATGTTTTTAACGTTTAATCGGCCTATTTGTATGTTGGTTAAGTGTTTTAGAGTGCCATACGTATGAGTAAAGGGCCTGGAGAAAAGCCGAATGAGTGCAAAGTCGAGATTTCACGGGAGGAGGCCGAACCAAGCTACCCAGAGGGGCAAAGTGGCATGGATATGTTCCTCCGCATTAGCCAACGTGGTACGGAGAAAAATCAGCATGTTGGGCAGCGTGCCACATTGCCTTGTCTGCTGCCTCAAGTATTTATAGACCTCACCCTTAGATTTCATGTTATTTACTCATATAACTTCGACCAGCAAACGTAAGGATGGAGGAAAACATTTAATTTTCATTCGATTAAGCCACTAAACGCCGTCCAAATCCGAATTAACTTCGGGTATCGAAGTATAAGGCTGCAGGGAGCATTTCTACGGAGTTAGTTTCATGAAATTTGCCCGGCGAATC
>JACEIK010007287.1:50843-72444 GCA_018107945.1 Datura stramonium
TAAACAGCGAACGAGGTATGTTAAGGCATTTTCTTTCGGCAAGTTAGTTTCTTCAGCATAGTAGTCCAGTATGAATCCCAGTAAAGCATGTCAGGAGTACGTTATCATGTCTAGTTGTTCTTGCCAATTGAGACTCGTAAATTGTATTATTTTGGGATGGATTATACCTGTATAGCTTCCGTGACAACCCCAGGGTTAATAGCTGTGTCGTCACCCGCCAGGGGCGAGGATACGTTGCTCTACGGAGCGGCATTCCATCTGCAAGGGACGAAAATGGGGATCCAGATCCTCATATTGTTGTGGTTGGCCTTATACACACCCCCGCCGAGCGTTTACGCCCGGGGTGTAGATATTAGGAGTCCTCTAGACTCAGACATAGCTACAGTCAGGGGCTGAGCGAGCCCAATTGCAGACCCAGGGGATCGGTAGGACGCTTAGAGCTGGTAGTTGACTCAGTATAACCTGGATAGTGGTATATAGATTGAGGTGTACTCACTAGGGCTAATAAGGGCACAGGTGGGTTATTATGTGCTGATTGTACCTTCCGGCTTATGGGGGCTAGGTAAGGTTTATGCTTGCTTTAGTTACTGATAGTTAGACAGTAAGATGCCTCATTTGCCAGGTATGATCCCTACCTTCCTTATTACAGTTATTTTTAGTCCTGATTTCACTACCTCAGTCATCTTCAGTCCGTTTTCTTTACTTCAATCATTGTTAGTTCTACTTCTTACTTTAAGTTATTTAAAGTTACTGCTTTACATACTCAGTACCTGTGGTACTGATGCCCTCTTCTGGGGCGCTGCATTACTTGCCTGCAGGTGCATATAGATGAGTAGCAGGTCCCTCGTCGTTCCAATTAGCCGTACAGAGCCATCAACTCCTTTCTTCCGGAGCTTGTGTGATAGAGGTTTACTTATTTTGTTTGTACAGTATGGGTAGGTCGGGGCCCTGTCCCGACCATCTTATTACTCATAGAGGCTTGCAGATTGCATTAATTCACTGTGGTTAGATGATATAGGTCGTGTGGGGCCCATATGTGTTTTAGACTCTATGTGTTGGCCGTGTGGGGCCCTGTTTAGCTGTTGATTGGTGTCCTTGTCGGTCATGTCTCAGTTTAGCATCTGATTTCGCTTTTCAATTATAACTAGGTATCATGAAGGCCTTGTCGGCCCGCATAGGACTCCCTATGTTTATTTGTCTCTGGTGAGATGTTTATTTTCACAGGTGGTAATAGGCCTTGTCGGTCGGGGGTTATATTTAGAGCCGCTATATATCCCGTTGTTTTCTTGATTGCAGAGTTAGAGTCAGCCCTTCACCAGAGGTGCTTAGGGTTAATTAGCTTAGTAGTACAGGTCCTAGTAGGGCACCAAGCACCAGTCATGCCTCCCAAGGTATGGCATGACATCACAGGATTAACTCTAGTCCCGTGGGACGTTTAGTAGCTCTACAAGCAATTCGGTAGCTCGTAAGCCATACCATAGCTTCGAAAGAAATTATGTAGTTCATGTAAGTGATAGCCGCATCATATCTCCATAAGCAATCTATAGCCCCGTAGCCATAAGTAGCATCGTAGAACCATAAGTGGTTTATAGCTCCGTAAGCAATCCATACGATTAGCAGCTCCTCGGTTAATTACAGTGAGGGGTCGTATGAAACATGGTCTACCCCTATCAGGGATGCTACACTATGACCTCAAGTCTACTCGTAACAGCTAACCATACATTCTAGTTTCTATGCCAGTACTGAAATGCTAGTTGCACCAATATTATGACAAAACTAACTTGCCGAAAGGATAGCCTTAACACACCTCAAATGTCGATTCTCATTTAACTGGTTAGTTTCAATCTGTAATCGGCAGTTCCACTAAACTATAGGCCTTACATTGTGAGAGTAGGGATAGTTTCAATACTAAATTCAGTAAACAATGATATCTTTCAATAATAATCCTAACTACAATTCAACTCTATNTCTTTCAATAATAATCCTAACTACAATTCAACTCTATTTAACACGGCCAAAAACCCATAATTTCTCGAGAGTTTTGAAGGGAGAAATGCTTACCTATTGCCTGTGGTGGTTTTGAACTCATGAGTAATTCAGGAAATCTTTACTCTATGAGGTTCCGGTATACCGAGAGAATTTTCAAGAAATAACTCCACAGAGATGCTTCCCATAGGCCTGGAACTTGTTATCCAAGGTCAATTTGCATTCGGACGGAATTTGACAACATAATTTGATGAAAAATAGATGAAATTCCCGTATTATATCTATTCTTGGTTGGGGAGTATATTGTGAATGATTTAAAATCATCAAAGAAGGTTTTTATATAGGATTGTGGTAGTGGAAGGGGGGCGCGTCGCACAGTCCAATGCGCCAGGGGGCGTGCCGCGCTACGCTGCCCAGTGCGCTGGGTGGCTTCCACACCACGCTGCCATTCGCACAGGTGTGGAGGGATGGACCATCTTTTGGATGAACGGACTGTTCTCTGAACGATCTTTTACTTTTCTGCTTCTATCCCGTCACCTATCATCCTTTGAGAGATAGACCATCCTTTGGAAAGACGGCCATACTTCACTCTATATTTTAGAAATCTCATTCTATCCAGCATGGGTCAAGTCACAACTGATGGACTGATGTCTCCCAAGTGCACATGGTCGTAAAGTAATATAGGACTAGAAGCCCCAATTATCGTACCCAAGGGACTTGTCAATTCAATAATTTAAGGTTGTTCTTTATTTTTCTATTCTAATCAAATAGTTAAAAAGAATATGTTTTGAAAATTAACTATTTAAAACTTCGAATACAAAATTAACTAAAAACAATTGCATGCTTGATTATATTTTGACAATGGTGAAAGACTAGGGCAATGGCACCTAGTTGGTTTCAAATTGAGTTTTCAAGACGAAATTACACTAGTACCATTCTTCTTATGGTTGTTACTTGCAAGTTACTATCCTATTTCTTGCCACTATCCCTAGCATCCAAGAACTATTTAATGGTCGTAGGAGAACAATGAAACAAAGATTATGCCTACTTGTATTTCAACTAAATGGGTTGAAGGGTATATCCCTATCCTCAACAACAACTTCTATCCTCTCATCAATGGGTTCAAGGGTCTTTGAATTCCCATTCTGCATTTATCTTTAACCCTTTCGATTCCCTATCCCAAGTTCAATCGAAAGCCAACAAACTACTATAAGGTGATCAATCATATAAATAATAAATTAATATAAATAAATACAAACAACCATAATTGAAGAATTAAAACCAAATTTAATTAGTCTTTCAAACAATCAACCATTCACCATGGCCAAAATCCTAGAATATAAGTTACCACCCATAGCCAAGCGGAAAAACGAATATTTAGTAATCATCATACGAAAATACAAAGTAAAGAAGAGAAAAACTAATTGTAGAACTGTGTCTTCCTTCCAAATGGATTACAAGCTTTTATAAATGAATGACATAATGTAAAAATGATTAAAGACTTCTCCAAGATGTCAAAAGCTACTTAACAAACTACCTAAGGCCTCTATTTATATATGAGCCTTCAAAGGATGCTTCTACCTTTCAAAACATAGCTTTAAAATTAGCATTTTCTACCTCGGAATGACCCTGGCGCTCCGCCCTATGTATCTCACTGCAAACTTAGTCAACATTTCAATAGTTTTAGCTCCAGACAAGGTCTAGTGTGCCGCCTCATCTATATCGCCAAGGTGTTCTTCAAATTTCTCTAAGATTGGACACCTATGGCGCGGCGCGCCACTCATCTCACCAAGTTTATGAAGTGCGATTCTATGAAGTTTAAGGGCTAGCATGGCGCGCTAGCCATAGCCCCAACCCGAAGTTTGGGACTTGGTGCGGGGTACCAGCTATAACACCAGACCCTTCAGCTCCACAAATCTTTATTTCATGCATCATGTTGAGCCCATTTTGCTTAGTTCCTGCTCAAATCAACTCAAATCATTTGTTAGCACATAAAACACACACATACATGAATTTAAGCATAAATTAAGGATTATGAACTCAAAACATGATCAAATATGGGTAAAAACATGGAAAATGGGAATAGAAATATGTCCAACATCACCACCCCACACTTAAAGCATTGTTCGTCCCTCAAACAATCCTTAAAACATACCTAAACTCATGTTTCACCATCACACTTGACACCTCTATCAACTTATACTCAACCAACTAGCATGGAACATTCATAGAATGTTTTATCATCATACAACAATTCTCATTAAGAACATAGAAAGATTTCAAAATCAAGAACACACAACCTCTATAAATAACTCATCTTTTCAACACAAAGGGCCAAAATGATTAAATGCAACACATGCAGCAAGTAGTACACCGACTTAGACCTCTTATGCCCCTCACTCTTAGTGATGTTCCTCTCTTAAGTTTGTCAATGTAAAGACATGGAACACAATAAGTAATGCATACTCACACTCACAAATGATGTACTACACATATGTAATCATACCATAGGCTTGCCCTTCATGTACGTTTAGACTACCTAATTGCTTCAAGATTACATTTAGAGATTAATATCACACGGACATTTCTTGATTGTAATGTCATCTAAGGGAAGGGTAGGATTGATATTTCATTTTATAGTGACTACCACCCTAAGCACTTTTAAGACATATTTCACTTTTCTTGTCCTCCACCTTTTTCCTTTTTTGTTCACCTTTCATCTACTCACCCCCGTCTTTTCTTTTCATACCCCATTTTGCACTACTTGACTGCTAGTTTTCTACTCATACAATCACTAAAGATTTTGCAATTAAAACTCTTTTTTTCAATTTTCTAGCAGCAAGTAGACAACACAATTTATTTTATGGGCATCCCTTCTTCTCACTTTTCTTTTCTTACCACAACTTTTTCTTTTTCCCTTAACATTTTGCTTCGGTGGACCTTAACTTTCAAGTCTCAAAGTCCCTAAGACTACTTTGGATCAATAAGTCTGAGGTCTCACAAAAAGAGAGATTACGATACTAGTGAGGCTAAGAAAGAATAAGGCTTTTAGGCTCAATGGGGGTAACTAGGGAGAATGATTAGGATGGTAAAACAATTATAGTTTATTCAAGGAAATGCCTTGATCATCTCTCAACTCCCTACCAAATAGTTATACTACATACACTAAGGCATGTTGTAGATGCTACAATAAATACATACAAAGCAATTCAGCTCACCTCTAATGGAAACAAGAATCTAATTAGTTTCTACAGCTACACATTCACATAATCATGTTGAATGACAAGTTTATTCATTATTGAGACCTAAGGATATGTTGAATAAAATTAAAGAGATATGTGTGTCTCTAATGGATCCTCACTCATTCAATCAAGATGACCACTCTATTCACTCCAGCATGGCAGCTAAGTAGAATATCAACAAGCATACAAGCGGATGACCTACGAATCAATCCAAAAAAAATGTGATGAAACTTTTCTTAAGACGGTCATCATCCATCTATCATAGGTAAACCTCATTATTATATGACTACAACAACTCCTAAATAAAACAAAAAATTTACCCGGTTCCAAGGCCTTCCTCGGAAAGAACTAAGGCCATAAGAAAAACTGAAGAGTGGGTGAGATATGCCAATTTTAAAAAAAAATCAAAATAAACATGATGTCGTACTCACCGTTAACCTCAAAATTTCGGAGATATCCCATCACCCCACACTTAAAATCATGAGCTATCCTCAGAGCATCAAAAATTAAAGATTAGATAAGAGTGAGAAATTACTCCCTAAGGCCCTTTAGGGCCTAACTAGTAGCATATCTCTTTGTGTTCATAGGTCGCATGACCCCACACATACGCTCAAGATGTTCTCCTTATCTTTGTTTTTGGGTACTCAGACTTCCCCTGCTCTGCTCACGAAACAACAAAATAAACAAAAGTGACACTATAGAAAATAATAAAAACTACACTATTAAAAATTGGGTTGCCTCCCAAAAAGTGCCTGATTTAACGTCGCGGCACGATGCCATCATGTTTTACCACTTTTCCTTCCACTTTGAGCTTACAAATTTCACCCCTAGTTTCTTTTCCAATTTTTTATTATGCTCAAGGGGTGGTGATGTAAACATGAAGGGACCAAGTGATAGATGTTGCATCTTATACTTCTTAGCCCTTGAGTGAGGGATGTTGTAATGTGTCTTTGGCATAATAAGTTTTAGAATATAAGGGTGTTGTTCCTCATCTACACATTTCTCCATAGGCTTAGCCGGCTCTATTTTTAGGTTGCCACCAAAACACAATGTAGAAAAGTATTTAGAATGAGGACCAATACTATCTAACTCAAAGATTGCATTATGCTTGACATCCTCACTATTATCTACCTCCTCATCATCAACATCAACCACCAAAGAATCACATAATGGTTGGGATTCTTCTACTTGTTTCATGCATTTGCTAGTATCCAAAGACACTTTATAGTTGGGCCTCAGATGCCTCAATTTTTTCATTCAAAAGACCACGCAGGTCATGGATACTTGAGCCAAATTGGTGAATCTCTTGTGTGAGCTTCTTATCTTCTCATTGAGGTTCCTCTTGAGTGTTGGCTAAGAGTATGACTTGCAAATCATTATAAGTTGTAGTCTTAGCCATTATCTCTATGAGCTTGGCACTCATCCTTTTTAAGGCTCCTCCCTATTTAGTAAGCTACTCCCTCATTACTTCCATATGCACCGGGATTGTTTTTTCATATCGCTCATTTGAGCATGATGTTCTTCCTCATCATTATTCTTGTAAGCATAAAAAATAATAGGAGGATCATAATAGGGGTTTGGGGAAGGGGACTAAAAATTTGGGAAACCATTCCAATGGCTATCCAGACCACCACATACACCACAAGTATGATAGTGTTGCCACAAGTGGGGAATTTAGACAACGATCACTAAAATATGAATACCCATCATTCGATCCATTTACATTCCAAGATGTCATGTTAAGAAGAGTGGTATAAAATTTTAAAAAAATAAAAATCTATACAATATATATAGAATAGCGGAAAAAAGTGCTAGCCTACAAATGATCAAACAATATTCAAGTTCCCGGCAACGACACCAAAAACATGATGTCGCCTAAGCGCACGTGGTCGTCAAGTAATATAGGACTCAAAGCCTCAAGTATTGTACCCAAGGGACTTGTCTGTTCAATTGTTTAAGGTTATTCTTTATTTCACTATTCTAATCAAACAGTTAAAAAGGAGAATTGGTTTTTATAATTAACTATTAAAAACTTTAAATACAAAATTAACTAAAAACCAATTGGAAGCTTGATTGTATTTCGATGATGGTGAAAGACTAGGGCAATGGCACTTGGTTGGTTTCAAGTTGAGTTTTTAAGACGTAATTACACTAGTAGGATTCTTCTTATGGTTCTTAGTTGCAAGTTTGTATCTCATTTCTTGCCACTATCCCTAGCATCTAAGAACTAATTCATGAATCCTAATGCCTATATTCCTTTAGTCACAAGAGAACAATGAAACGACGATTGTGCCTACTTTTATATCAACTAAACGGGGTTGAAAGGTATATCCTTATCCTCAACAACAACTTCTATCCTATCACCAATAGGTTCAAGGGTCTTTGAATTCCCGTTCTATATTTATCTTTAACCCTTTCGATTTCCTTTCCCAAGTTCAATCGAAAGCCAACAGATTACTTACAAGCTGATCAAACTTAAATAATAAATTAACACAAATAAATACAGACAACCATAATTGAAGAATCAAAACCAAATTTAATTACTCTTTCAAAAAATCAACCATTCACCATGGCCAAAACCCTAGAATATAAGTTTAGCCACTCATAGACAAGCGAAAAAATGAATATTTACTCATCATCATACGAAATTACAAAGTAAAGAAGAGAAAACCTAGTTGTACAATTGTTCCTTCCTTCGAAACGGCTTAGAAGGTTTCATAAACGAACTACAGAATGTAAAATTGATTAAAGACTTCTCCAAGATGTAAAAAGTTGCTTAACAAATGACCTAAGGCCTCTATTAATAGATGAAACTTTAAATGGAACTTCTGCCCTTAAAACATGGCTTTAAAATTAGTATTTTCTTCCTCGGAATGACCTTGGCATACCGCCACAAGTATCTCACCACAGACTTAGTTAAATTTCCAACAATTTCAGCTTCGGAGAAGATCTGGCGCATCGCCCCCTCTATCTCGCCAAGGTGCTCGTCAAATCTCTCTAAGTCTGGACACCTCTGATGCAGAGTGCCACTTATCTCTCCAAATTTATGAAGTGCAATTCTCTGAAGTTTAAGCATCCCAGCCATAGCGTCAACCTAAAGTTTTTATTCTCTGAAGTTTGTGACTTGGTGAGGGGCGCCAGCTATAGCACTAGATCCTTCAGCTCTTCAAATCTTCATCATGTTCAGCCCATTTTGCTTAGATTATTTCCCAAATCAACTCAAATCATTTGTTAGAGCGTAAAACACACACATACATGAATTTAAGCATAAATTAAGGGTTATGAACTCAAAAATGATCAAATATGGGTAAAAACATGGCAAATGGGCATAAAAACATGCCCAACATCACGTATCGTCCATTAAGAAGATGATCCGTCCTTTTATCCGTACTTTGGAGACCTAGTTTTCTAGGTTTCTGGATTTTGCAGCTTAGGAGAGATGGATTGAGGTGTGGATAGTCCTTCAGACAGACAATCCATTTATTGCATCGTCTCTTGAGCAACTTTCTAGCCTAAACTCCTTTCTTCTTCCAATGTCTTTAGATCTTGAAACATATCATAATAAGGTTAGTTTCTTCTTCATTTAACTCCTAAAGACATGAAAAAATTCTATGTAAAGAAGTAAAGATGTGTTTCTAATCCTTGACCTATCAACACCCCAAACTTAAAGCATTTGCTTGTCCTCAAGCAAACCAAGAAGAGAACTACCCTATACCTAACTAATATCCCGGACTCAAAAATTATCAAGACTAGGGTGGATGTCAACAATAGCTACCAACACATCAAATTCAATCCAGCCACCCCCTCCATCAATCAAAACACAATTTTCTAGCAACCATTCTGATTAAGTATGCAACCTCTATTTATGAAATTATCTTAATATGCACAAACCCAAATTATATAAGTGAAACATGCTAACCATTCAAATCTATATTTCCTCACAATTATTCCAAGGAAAGTGTCCTTTTTCTATAGTAATGACAATACACACCACAAGGACACATAAGACAAAGAGAGAAGAGAAATGCACTCAACTCTCACAAAGAACTTCACAAGATAGCTCACAACTACCATATGCTTTCATATTTACTCAAGTGCCTTTTTGTCGCGTATCCGGGTTGAGATCGCATAAAGATTTTTCTAAGCTTGTAATGAATGTTAAAGGTCTAGTAGGGTACAATTTTGGCTTTTAGTGACTCATTTACTACTCTTCACAACTTTATCACTTTTCCACAACCTCTTCACCCTTTTGATCCCTTCTTTTCATACCTTCTTTTGTTTTGGCATTTTTCACACCCCAAGGTGTTTTTCTAAGCTTAACTTCATTTTTCTCTTTTTCTCTTTTTCTTTCTTTTCTTTTTTTCTCTTTTTAGCTCATTGCTCAATCACACCTTTGGATGTGCTCATACAATATATTTTTGTCCTATTTCTTTCTTCCCCTCCATATCACCCCCAACTTTTAATTTTTTGCTCATTTTTTATTACATTTCAAGTGTCAAGGAGGATGGATTCAAAAAAGGGTCAACTTGAGAATTGGCTTTGGCTTTCATTACGGTTGATCATGGAAAAGGTCAATATGCTCAAAGAGGGAGACTAGGAATTAATGCATCATTTGGTAGGTCTCTTTAGGAATATGTGGCTTGCTAATCACAAAGAAGGCCTATGTTCCTCTCTACAACCCATAGTAAATCCTAAATTCAGGCACAAATAGCAAGGCAAGTTCTAGAGTATGATCAAATTAAATGAACAAGCAATCTTCCTTTCCCACACATTGACATATGGATATAGAAATGACTAACACGTCACTCTTTACTAGGAATACATTGCCAATAATTTCATGTCACAAATAGAGATATACAACTCAATGTTAAACAACTACGAAATTTTTTTCAGGGGGGCATTGTTTTCAAAAATCAGCTCAAGTATGCAAATAGCTAAGTTGAAACCACTACCTAAGTCAAAAATAATCTATTTATCCTAAGACAACTCAACAATGTTGGCTGGTACCCTTAAGAAAGTCATCTAAGCAATTCATCATCGGACCCATGCATTACAACACTTAACTACTTTTATTACGCCAAATTCAACAGAAAATAAGCCTTCCGGGAAAGAAACAAGGAAGGCTCTACACTATCAAATAAAAAAGAAGTTATTCCAAAAAATAGAAAGAAGAAGTTAAAAAATTGGACTTCATGGATCACAACCACACATCAATAACTTAACAAATGCATATAGCAAAACAAATAAGTGTCTTGAGACCATTAATCGTCACACACACTTCAAACTATCCACCCAATGCATATACAAAACAAAGTACAAAGGGGATAAGAAGGTAGCAAAAACTTCTTATAGAGCTTAGATAGCGCTACTGAATATCATCCTGTGGTGATAATGAGGAGAAAGACTCTACATCATGAGCTAGGCCTCGGGTTTGTAATTGGGATGCCACTATCGCTCATCTAAGAGCCTTTTCCTTGACAATGGAAAACTCTAATTCTACCTGTAGTGTCTCTTGAGCTATGGCCTTGCCCTTATCTACTGGAAGGGCTGGAACCTCTATCTGAGCTAGNACTTTGAATATATATATAGGCCAAACTTTGACTTATCAAAAAATAGCCGCCTGTAGTGTCTCTTGAGCTATGGCCTTGCCCTTATCTACTGGAAGGGCTGGAACCTCTATCTGAGCTAGAGTCTAAGCAGGCACCTGCTTCAGTGTAGTATTGTCCTTGGTGGCTGGGACTGCTGGTGGTGGTATGGGCTGAGTCTGAGCTAGTGGATTTTGCACCTCTCATGGAATAAAATCTAGAATGTTGTCTATAGGTGGTTTCCTATCCACCAAAGGTATCTGCACCTCAACTGGCTTCCGCTCACGCATCTATATCTCAAGCACATCAGCTCCAGTCTCTTCTAAGTCTTCTCGGAGGCTAGCAACATCAGACGCATTGGAACCTCTTCTAAGTTGGTGCGGCTAAGTATCCATGGCTGCCAGTTGTGTGCTCAAGGCCTCATGCGAGGTCCTTACAGTGTCCCGGAGCGACTGAAGAACTCTCCTAATAATGGTGACCACAAAGTCCAATAGGTCCTCATTAGTTAGGCCAACTGTCTCTCCTCTCTATCTACACTCGAGGCCAACCCACTAAGTGAGTCTCTAGAAAAAAAGCGTTGGCCTCAGTCGTACAGCTGGCATAGATGTTGTAGTGGAAGAAGTTGTTCTTTTGGGGTCTGTCTCACCAGCAGGCTGTGATGTGGGCACCTCACTCTAGATGCCCCGACCCTCAGTAATGGGCCCGCCTAGTATGATGGAGCTAGGTTGGATCACCCCAGTGGCCATAGTGTTGTCCCTCATCTTGGTAATACCTAGTGAGCATTTGTAAATATGTCCTCCCTTGATAAGATAAGAACCCCTGCCTCCAAACATAGGGTTGTGATAAGGCACAGGAATGAGAGGGAGGTGGAAGTCTATACCGCTCTATCCTTCAGCTCCACACTAACCATCTGACCAATATCAACACTTTTTTTGGCCACTATGGACGCTACGACAAGAGCGTGTGACAATGGTAGTTTGTTGTCTCTCTTTGTCGAGCAAACCTTGTTCCAGACCACATTCTACCAAAACTTGGCGAAAAGCTGGAGGTCCCTCTTAAAGATGCCAGTTGTATCAAACATAGCCAAAACTAGTATACCTCTAGCTATCGCACTGGCTATTCATCCTCTAGCTAGACTACCCTGATCAGCAACCTCGTCATAGGTTGAGGTGTTCACCACCTCATTATAATCACCCAAGTAGAATCGGTTGATCGACACCTGGCTAATGTCAATTGGTACTCCCCTAATCACCATCAAGATCAATGGCTCTATCTGTATTTTCAACACTGGGTTCGACCTCAAGAGCATCACCCCATAGACTGCATAGAATTCTCAAACCAGTGTCTGAACATAATATCCCACTAGCCGGAATAGAAACTCCCAGTGTTGAAACCTGAGCTGCTCTATAATGTCAGGGTAGGACTCTTACCTTGTGGGGCTACATTCCACTCTTTAGTGATCCCCCGACGGACCCTGTCATTGACCATGCTACGGCCCTAGAAATAGCGCTCCCTAGCACCCTGAACTGTCCCCATGATCCTGAACATCTCCTCCCTCTATTTTTTATCAACTCTGTTGCTGGGGTAGATGAGGTATGACTAGATAATTCCTTTTCAGTGGCCTTATTGAAGGAAATCTCTATCTATGGCCCTTGGGATTGGGTCTGGTCATGATAACCATAGGACGTGGATGAAGATCCCAGAGCCGATATCTCAACTGATACCACCCTAGCTGATGGAATAGGTGACATCTCCACTCTCTTTCTACCCAGAGGCATGTATTCCTCCTCATCCTCATCCACTAAGCGGGACCTTTTGGCTGTATTTGACTTTCCTCCACTGGGTAATGCTATTTTTCATCCCATTTACCTGTGATCATGCATAAATTTATTAGAAAATAGACTCGGAGTATCCTAGAAATAGTAGAAAATCAGCACAGGACAGTCGAAGGAATGGTTCATACCTTCAAAGGACGGACCATACCCTGTACTGCTAATTGAGTCCCAAAATCCTAACTTACTGCTTCAATGTACGATTCAAGCTATGGTTGTCCTTTGAAAGGATGGTCTATCCCTTTGGTCGTACTTTATCTCAAAGGGTTGGTGTTTCCGGGTTCAATTGACTGAATGATAGATGGTCCGTCTTTGTGTAAGAATGTCCATCTATTCTTTTGTCAATTGGGGCACATAGTCATTTTTCACTTAGGCAGTTTCAATTTGCATAAATCTCATACAATGGACAATGCTAGTCCATTTTCAAGTTTAAGAAGCAATTATCAAACATGGAAGCACATTTATACATTTACCTAAGCCCTGTCCAATAAAACTAGCCTTTTAAACCCAATTTGTCCCCCCGCCCCCTAATATATACTCCAAATCAGGGAATTTCAGAACCCCACTACAATACATGGTGCAACATCACATTAGGCATGAAATTGAAAGCTGAAGGTGAAGAACAATACCTATGTGGGTGTGTGCTTGTGCAGTAAGTGACATGACTAGAATGGGTGAGAAAACCCTAACACTACATTTATGTGTATGCTTGTGAGAAGAGGGAGTGTATCAAAGCAAGTTTGTGAAGCTTAAGTTAGTAATAATGGAGGAAATTCAGGTAGGGAAGAAGAGAAAAATGGAGAAGATGAGGAAAAAAGGCAGTTTATATGTCGAATGGAGTTTGCCTATCGCAGACCTAAATCCCTTTTAAAGCCAACTGGATCTGGTCGGTCAAGCCCATGGGGGGCTGATTAAAGGCCAACCAGGCCTAATTAAATAATAACTGACCCAAAATTTCATCCTCCATGTGGACCAGTGACTTTCTTCGTTAATGACCATAAATGAGTCAAGAGACGGTCTGATTGGGTAGAGTACGGTCCGTACATTGGACCATCTCTTGCCTTTTCTCTTATAGTGCTAGGTGAAGATGATGGAGGGACATACGGTCCATCCTTTGAAAGGATGGTCCATCTATTCTACTATCTTTCTTTCTATTTTAGACCACTTTCTTCAAAAACTCTATGTGTATCTGCATCCACTAACACCCATTAGTCCAAAATAATGCTTGGGCCTCCTTGTGAGCAGCATTTTCAAGTAATTAGCGAACCCTGGCATCTCTTTGATGGCTTCAATAAATGGTATACTCAAGGGCACCTGCTTCAACAGCTCCGGGTACTTTTCTATTCTTTCGTCATTGTTCTTCTTCCTAAGTCGTTGAGGAAATGGAGGATTATGAATGGGATGCTTGCATAAGGGGAGTGGAGCTTCCTCCTTGAATTCTTCATCCACGTTTTCACTTGAGGCTTCTTCATTCATCTCATTTGGTGCTACAATGACCTTTGGATGTAAGCTTTCAACATCATGAATTTCTTCTTCTACAATCATGCATAGTTTAAAATGCACCACCTTCCCAGTTCTTATTGTGACAGCCTGATAAGAAGCGGATGGATCCTTTTCACGAGTCTCGAATGCCTCAGCAAAATAAATTATGGGTGTATCATCATGATTCAGAATCTGGCTCATATAGAAATCAAGACTCTAGAGTGACCCTGATTGGTTACTCGCAACCTCAGTCATATATCTTAGAGTAGCTTCCTCTTATTGTTTTTAAAAAATTTGGGTGAGCATATTCTCTATCTAGAGTCGGTGGAGTCAAAAGTAGGTTCGAAGTCCAATACATTCACTATAATGCAATGCTCACTCCAACTACCTTATTCTGCAGGTCTTATGGATGAAACTCCAAATAATCTTGATGAATGGGAGTGTGGAAATATGGATCATGATCATATTTTTATGGAGTAGTCTCTACATCAAAGACTAATTCATTGTAGGCTATCTCTTCATCATAGATTGGTTTGCCTTCTTGATATGAATAATATTGATGTAGAGGGGAATATCTTCCATATTAATATTGATGCTCATATGGATCATCATGTGACCATGCACTCCAAGAATACTCACAATCCATCTTCCCCAATTTAGAATGCTGGCAATCACCTATTGCACAATACTAGACAAAGGAAAGGTAAAAGAATAGACCTAAGCAAGCAAACTAGACTATTAGAGCTAGATAGAGCTTATTCCATAGTCCTTGAAACATGCGCCTAATATTTAATGTTGTCTAAATCCACTCCCAATATAGGGTAATTAAAACGATCGATGCAAATATAGAACCCAACAAGGAGTTGGGGTTGAATCCCACAAAGACTACTCAAAGCTTAGACTGTCTAGTGTTAAACAGTATATTTTGCAAGATTAGAATCTATATGAGTTGAGAGTAATAGAAATTAACTACGACTACATATTACATTAAGCTAGGGTTATTAGCAATTAGAGATAATTTTAGGAAAGTAGGTCGATCCCCCTAAATTATCCAATATAAAAGAATTGAGAATGGGCTAAGATTTAACATGCAAGCAATTTACTTAGGAAACCCATGGGTATCTTTCAATAGCACCATAAATCTACTTCAATTTTGTCAAATTTAAGAGAACTCCCCTCCACCAAATGGTTTGTTTGCCCAATTTGGAATTCAACCTATGTCTAGGAGAACCCATTAAACATGTGTTATGACTTGAATGATTGTCACTTGATGAAAACTCAATCTAAATTTTCTCTTTCAAGCCTCATAAAGGTAATTGGGCAAGATTGGATGACCCTCATTACCAACCACACATTACAAATAAAAAATCAATCAAATGTTCATAAGCCCAAACTCAATTTTAACAAACTTGAATTATTAGGATTTACAACCTTAGATCTAGGTTTAGTTACCCATGGCTAAAAGAAGAAGAAAACAAAGTAATAAGACATTCTTACCAAAAGGAATTGAAATATTCACTTGATGAACAAGAATCTTCAATTACAAAATCTAGATCTACAATCTACTAGAAATGTTACGACCCGAGTTTTGCACCATGGACACGATACAGTACCTAGGATCACAAGTGGCGCCAAGCAAATCCATGACATAGCATTATTCTATAAGACTGATCTACTAAGAAATAAAAATAAGGGGAAGACAACCAAAGAAGTAGCCAAATACTGAATAAAAATAATGATCTGTTCAAACACTAGAACTCAAGTTGAATCTAATATATACTGTCTGAAAGCTTTCTAAAAGAACTGATGAGTTACTTGGACACACGCGCAGCTAACTCTAATGTCTGAAACTAAACTAAAAATAATATACTGAAAAGAAAACTCTGGCCCTCAGCAGATGAGGACTCACCATTGAAAGTTGTTGGAGAATCACCGAGAGAAACTAGTTGCGATGCTGAGGCTTGGTACCTGAGCCTTTATCATAAAATAATATAGCACATAGAAATACGCGATAAGTACATTGAATATGATGAGTATATGAGATATAAGCAAACATAAGAAAAATGATAATAAATAAATTGTACTGAATGATATGCTATGACATATATGAAAACATAAATACTGAACAGAAATCTGAAAATTTGATAACACTGTAGGAACCAATAGCTGACTGAAGGTCATAAGAAAATCTTGAGAATCTGGAAATCTAGACTGGACTAGGGAAAATGACTGTACTGGACTAAATTGTACTGTGGAAGAGTCTATAACCGACATATAACCATGTGAGCTAATGGAGTTTGATATATACACCCCTTCGAAAAGAGCCCATTGTACCTTATAAGGGTATAGTGGATGAGCTTTGTGATCACTGTCTAGGACCCATTTGGGCTAATAACCTATGGTGGCATGTAGTTTTGAGAACCCGTGTGCGCTAAACCTGGGCCTGCTCGGTGCTATGTACTACTACTAAAAACCTAATTATATAAAATTGGCTAATAGTCCGAAACTGATTTCCTAGGACTAAGTCAGAACTACTTACATGGAAGTGTTCTGAGAGTCAAAGGACCTTAAAGAAACTATGTTCTAAGACTTGTCAGAGCTTCTTTATCAAAAAGTTTCATGACAGGCTAAAGAACGGCAATCATGCTGATAAACTGATACTACTGAATATAGCGAGTACTGACAATATTGTTGAGACTGAACATACTAAGTGCATTGACTTTCCATCAAAGAATTTGTGCTAAAACTGAAAATTTCAAGTGGAATTATCATGATAATACAATAATTCTATTTGAATTCCAAATCAAACATGTTCATTAAAAAATCATGCTAAAGATCAGGCTAGGAAATCATATTGTGTAATGAATGCAAGACATGAATTCCATCTAATAATAGACATAAAAGTTTAAAGTATCATCAAAATTAAGGAATTCTTAAGCTGACTAAAAACCCTATCTTCTATGGGGCTAGAAATAATAAAGTTTTTCTGACAATAATTTGGGTCACAAGGGGGAATGGGAACCCTTGTTGAAGTCCCACATACCTGAAGAATAAATCTCATAGAATTAGCTTGGAAAGTTTGAGAAGAGATGAATGCCCTAGCTCCTGGCTTGAGAAGAAAACTCTGAAAAGCTAGTCTGGGAGAGAATGAAAGGAGAATGTCAATCAATTCCCTTAATTCCCCTCTAAACGCATCCCAAAATAACGTAATTAAGGTTTTAGGAGCTTAATATTTGACAAAAATGCCTCTGGGTAACCATATCAAAATCTGACTGTTAAGATCCAATGGGCCTCACAACGAGTCGTTGGTAGTGACCACGACTCATTGGTGCAAGTCAACATTTATGGTCTGGAAATTTCCCTCTTCTGGATTCTCTAGAAGGACGACACAACGACTTGTTGGTTGGAACAACTAGTCGTGGTCATTACGCTTCGTC
Organism: Datura stramonium; assembly: GCA_018107945.1. Classification (NCBI taxonomy): domain Eukaryota; kingdom Viridiplantae; phylum Streptophyta; class Magnoliopsida; order Solanales; family Solanaceae; genus Datura; species Datura stramonium. Next base: position 68,408 of record JACEIK010007287.1, read on the forward strand.
ACCACTGGATATTCTGAACAGGTTCTGGACTTTGACCCATGGATAGGAACAAAGACATATTCGTTGGTACCACTTTCTATCCCTAGGAGAATTTTGAATAGTTTCGAGATTCCCCAACGGACGGACAGAATGACCCGTTGTCTGAAATAATGGATCGTTGATACAAATTATTGTAATAAAAGGGATTTCTAACCCTTTCTAAATTTCCTCTAACAGCTCCCTATGATGATTCTTTATATACAACAATGACTCTTCATCTGACTCGTTGTTTGGAGGTCAGTTTTGAAAGATTTTAGGTATTACAAGAATAGGTTGAATGACGACCTGTTACTTCACATAACAGCGCAACAATGAGCCATTATTACTGGCAATGACTCGTTGGTTGAGTCATTCTGAGACAAAAAAATTTTGGTTTTTCATTCCAAGTCTTGGTTTGGTGTAAAGAACTTTTGGGGTGTTACAATATCTCCCCCTTGTAAACGTTCATCCTTGAATAAAGGCTAAGCAAGCTAAAAGACTGGGGGAAAGAGCTACAATCCCGAACTGAAGACTATGAACTTATTACTAAAGGAGTGACTGACTTCAAACTGAGATACATACTATATGAACTTTATGCAGCTAGGGTGCACATTAAAGCATCAAAAAGGATGATGAGTATATAACTGAATAAAGTGTTGAGGAGGAATTTACTACCTGTTGTTGAAGCTATGCTAAAAGGGAATAGGTGAAGATATTTAGCCATCATGTCTGCTTCTGCTTTCCACGTAGCTCCCTCAACATTCTGGTTCCTCCATAAGACCTTTACTAAAGTGACCTATTTGTTCTTCAGCTTACGAACTTGACAGTCTAGGATCTGAACTAGAACTTCTTCATAAGAGAGGTTGTCGTTTACACCAACACTCTCTAGAGGCACTACTGAGGTTGGGTCACCGATGCATTTCTTCAACAAGGATACATGGAAGACTAGGTGCACCGATGCTAATTCCGCAGGCAACTCCAACTTATAAGCCACATTGCCAATGCGTCTCAGGATTTTGTAAGGACCAATATATTTATGACTGAGCTTTCCTTTATTCCCAAACCTCATCAACCCTTTCATAGGTGAAATTTTTAGATATACCCAATCAACCATAGAAAACTCCAGATCCCTTCTCCTTACATCTACATATGATTTATGTCTTCTTTGAGCTATTTTCAGCCGTTCCCTAAAACGTTGAACCTTCTCCATGGCCTCATGTACTGAATTAGGTCTTATCAATGTAGCTTCACCAACCTTAAACCATCCTATAGGAGATCTGCATCTCCTACCATATGATGCCTTGAATAGGACCATCTGAATACTGGAGTGGTAGCTATTATTGTATGCAAACTAGATGAGGGGTAGCTGATCATCCCAACTTCCCTTGAAATCTATCACGTAATACCTTAACATATCCTCAAAAGTATGAGTAGTCGCCTGCCATCTGTATGTGGGTGAAAAGTTGTGTTGAGCTTAACCTGAGTACCAAGTCCTTTCTAAAATGACTTCTAGAAGTGCGAGATGAACTTAGTACCTCTATCTGAAATGATGGAAAAGGAAACCCCATGCAATCTAACTAACTCCTAGATGTATAGTCTAGCAAAATCCTCTACTGAGTTTAACTAGTAGGAAATATGCTGACTTAGTCATTCGATCTACAACCACTCAAATTGAGTCATGTTGTCAATGTGTACGAGGTAAACCTGTAATTAAGTCCATGTTCACTTCTTCCCACTTCCAAGTAGGAATGTTAATATCCTCATTCATACCCCCTAGGTTTCTAATGTTAAACTTTGATCTATTGGCAATTTGCAAACTTAGCCATGAATTCTACAGTGTCGTTCTTCATGCCACTCCACCAGTAGACTTCCCGTAGATCACGGTACATCTTGGTTGCACAAGGGTGGCTAGAGTACCTAGTTCTATAAGCTTCCATTGGTACCTGCTACTTCAAGTCATCTATATCTGGAACACACAACCTGCCCTGGTAACGGAGCACATCATCTTCCCCGTTGGAGAATGCTTCCACCTCTTTCTTTAGGGTTGCTTCCTTATACTTGAGTAGAATTGGGTCTTCATCCTTCTTTTATTTAACCTCCACCACCAGGGAATATTCTGACCCATTATGTAATACAACTCCACCTTCTACCGAGTCAACAAATTGGACCCCTAACCGAGCCAGTCCGTGACCATTTTTAACCAGCTCCTTATTATCGTCCTCAACATGAGCAACACTACCCATAGACAATATGCTTAGAGTATCAGCCACTATATTGGCCTTACTCGAATGGTACAAGACACATGTCGTAGTCTTTCAACAACTCTAACCACCTTCTCTTATGCATATTCAGGTCCTTCTGACTGAACACATACTGTAGGCTTTTGTGATCCGGTAAAACATCCACATGAACACTATAAAGTTAGTGCCTCCAAATATTCAAGGCAAATACTACCGCTACCAATTCAAGATCATGAGTTGAATAGTTCTTCTTATGAACCTTAAGTTGTCTAGAAGCATAAGCTATGACCTTACCATGCTATATTAGAGCACAACTAAGGCCAACTTTGGAGGCATCATAATAGATTACAAACCCATCTGAACCTTTTGGCAGACTAAGAACTAGAGTTGTAGTGAGTCGAGTCTTCAACTCCTGAAAGCTCTTCTAACATTCATAAGACCACTAAATTCTTTTGAGTTAGTCTAGTCAAAGGAGAGGCAATAGAGGAGAACCCTTCTATGAATCATCTGTAATAACTGGCTAGGCCCAAGAAACTCCTAATGTTTAATGGAGTTGTGGGTCTAGGCCAATCCTTGACTACCGTTATCTTTTGAGGATCCACCTGAATACCCTCACTTGATACCACACGATCGAGGAATGCCACTAATTTCAGCTAGAATTCACATTTGCTAAATTTAGCGAACAACTAACGATCCCTGAGATTCTGTAAAACTACTCTCATATGTTCTGCATGCGCCTCCTCTATTCTAGAATAAACTAGAATATCATCTATAAAAACAATAACGAACATGTCCAGATACTTCTTAAATATCATGTTCATAAGATCCATAAAAGCTGTAAGAGAATTGGTTAGTCCAAAAGACATAACTACGAATTCGTAGTGACTATACCAAGTTCTGAAGGTTGTTTTCGGAATGGCACATTCTCTGACCCTGAGCTGGTGGTATCCTGATCTGAGATCTACCTTGAAAAAGAAACTAGCTCCCTGAAGTTGATCAAACAAGTCATCAATCCTAAGTAGAGGATTGTAATACCCCAAGAAGGACTAAGAATAGACTCAGGAGTGGAATTTGAAAAGTGCATAAAACTGGAAAAATATCATAGGATGGACCATGGAAAGACTCTTGGTATCAAACCACGAGTTGTTGTATGCTGGCGTTGGATTGGGGGATGTTGGTGGCAGTGGAGATAATGAGTGGTGTGACGACCCATTGTGAGATACAACGGGTCGTCCTTTTTTATCCAGGTTAGGATCAGGCTGAGTGGCAGTGTGAACCACGGGAAATAGGACGACTCGTTGTGGGAAACAATGAGCCATCGTTAGTTATCTTGGAAGGAGTTAGGATCTTCTGGAGGCCTTCAACGGGTTGAGACCATGACTCGTTGGAAGGAACCATGAGTCGTGGTGAGGCTCATGGTAAGTGGGCTCAGATTTTTATAATGAGCAAACAACAGAAGATGCAACAGAGCGTGGTTTCGTAGGACGAGTCATCTTGTCCATCTGTTGGTTAAGTTCTGAGAGAAGGCATTTAACAGCCCATACAAAGAGAGACAGGAAAGGCCGTTGGTGGTTTCCATGAACTGTTGGTACCACCTGTGGGTTTCATCAAGCCAATTTTCAGGGCAGGTTTATTAAGGGTATTTTCAACTTTTTCACGATATAAGGCCCTAAACTACGTCATTTTGTGTATTTTCTGAGTGTGATAAGATGGGTTAAGTCCCTAATGCATGCCCATTCCCATGCAAGAGATTTTAGAGAGGTTTTAGGGAGATTCAAG
>JACEIK010007288.1:40302-54236 GCA_018107945.1 Datura stramonium
GTACAATTTACATGAGAATGTACACACATTGTTGGACAAACAAGGCAAAAGCTATACATTTGAGTATCAATTTGGCATATAAATATGCCCCTGATCACATGGTTCATAAAAGAAGGGTCAAAAGTTGTTCAATGTATAGTGCAAATTTTGTTTGGTATTGTCTGTAGTATCCTAGGTTTATTTTCTAGTTGAGCATCATGTTTAGTTTTTTCTTTTCTTTGCCCGAGGACATGCAAAAGTCTTAAGTTGAGGGTGTTGATGTGTTGTGAGTTTACAGCAGTTTCGACACTCAAAACTAAGAAAACAATATGGAATTAGGTATGCTTATATGGATATAAGGCACTTTTTCTTTGGTTACGGGACAAATAAGTATTGGAGCAAAAATGTGCAAAAGATAGCCTGAAAATGCAGAAAATGGGCTAAAGTCGCATGTCTTAGTACGAGCCGTAGGTTGATGTTACGATCCGTACTAAAGACCGTGAAAAGTTTCAGATGGCTGAGTTATAAAGATTGCATCCTACGACTCTCAGTACGAGTTGTACAATGTTTGTATGGGCCATAGCATTTAGTCATGGAAATATTTAGAAGAACTGCACAAGAGGCTGACTCCTAACATGGATAGACAGTATGAGTCGTGGCGGAAAGGTATGAGTCGTGGCGGCAAGGTACGAGTTATGGCGGCAAGATACGAGTCGTACCATTACACTCGTGACAAACTTCCGAAAAATTTAGAATTCTTAGATTCACGCCACAGAAGAACAGTACGACTCGTAGGAAGCATGTACAAGTCGTACCAAGGCCCAACACTTAGCCAAATTTCAGCAAGCCAAGTATATACGGATAGTAGGTACGACCTGTACAATCCTTCTACGGGTCGTAGGATCTGTTGTGGCTCAAGCGGCACCTGTTATGGAAATTTACCTTGTTAGCTTAGGAAAAGGATTCTTATGTCTGTATAAATACTTTTTTATATTTTATTTTCATAGAGGAGGTTAGAATTTGTTGGAGGACGTGAGAGAACATCAGGACAACATAGAATTGAATTGATTGCCTTGTGATAAACCTTTTCTTGATTTCTTCTTGATTTTTGTGAATTGTTCTTGAGTTATTTTGGATATAATCACAGAAGTTTTTCTCTCATCTACAATTGTAAGTATTGATTTATATTTTTTAATTATGAATCCATACCACAACCTTGCAACTATGAGTGGCTAAAACCTCCATAGCTAGGGTTGTGGGAACTATGGTGGATTTATGAGCTAGGGTTGCACAAAAGTGATTCAAAACCAACGCAAAACACTTGTATTGTATTCTATTCATGCTTAAACGTTTCTTAGTGGTGTATAACATTAGGACTTGCCCAAATTCTTTACTTGCTTGAGCCTAGAGAGGTAGATATTAGGAAAAGAGAATTACAACAAAATCTTGATCTTGATGATCATTGTATTAACTTGAGTTGTGGTCGCATGATAGTTATACTTGGAACAAAATTGAAAACAGTTAATTTGAAATCACTCATGAGACCTGACTCGATGATTAAGTATAGTCACTCAATAAGGACGAACTAGTCGTTTGAATGAATCCTAGTTATTAGTTCTACAAGTAAGCATTGGTATTGATCGCATGTGTATAACCGAAGCTGTTATGAACCCATGGGGAATACAAACCCTAGTTATTCTTAACTCTTGATTTTACATCACAATTTCAATCATTGTTTTTAATTATTATTTTTCTTAAACCCCCCAATTGGAGTAACTAACAAACAAGTTCACTTACCGGCATTAGTCTATATCTTTCATATTCCCTGTGGGTTCGACCCCAACCTCTTTGTTGGGTTCTTTATTGACAACGTCCACTTCATACTTCAGTGGGAGGTGTGGTTTGAGCATTATCAATCATCAAATAATATAGCACATAAAGTATGAGGTCATTTTTTGGAATGTACATACTGAGTATGTGAGAAAGGTAATTGAAGCTGAGACATACTAACAAACTGAGAAAAACATATCTGAATACACATCTAAATGCATAACTGAGTGAAGTACAATGACCCTATATGAGATGCATAGATACAGACATGATATGCTAGTTTTAAAATAGTTAAATAAAATACAAGTAAAATTGATTCATAAGGGTCATGTACATGCACTAAAAACTAAAGTTGTAACTGTTAATATGAACTTAACTAAACTGAAACTGTATTGTGGGAGAGCATATTAACCAACAAACTCCAATGTCAGCTTCATGGAGCCCGACCTGTAACCCTAGTTGGGAGGGTGTTCGTACCTTGCCAAAGATAAGAACTCTGACTGGTGTGATATCACTGATGATGCAGGTTGAAAATCTCTAATAACGATGACCACTGCATGTCCCCATTGGGGCAAGGGATACACTCTCAAATAAAAAGGATCCATATTCCTCGGGCTAAGAGATACATTTTCTACTATTAGGAATCCTTTATCCTATGGTGGAACATAGTTTTTACCTAGGTATGTTGGAACACTAGCCTACTCAGTGCTAAGTACTGCGCCCAACAGAACATAAGGATACATGTAACTGGAGGTAAGAAGCTAGTGTCTTAACACTAGTCTAAACCACTTTATCAAACAACGATCCCAAGATCCTAGAGGACCATGGACATGCTAATACGGAATGCTCAAAACTTAAATACTAAGACTAGTAGGGCTACTTTCTAATAGCTAGATACCTAAGGGTTCAAATAATCATAAACATGTTGATCATACTAAATTCATGTGAGTATAGTCAGCGCTACTTTTTATATACAAGAAGCCTGAGAATCTAAGAAATCATAAACATGTTAATCATACTAAATCCATGAAAAATCATAATCATAGTGTAAATCATATGTACTGAATTCGTGGAAATCATATCTTTTGAAAATAGTGTTGAATTGCGGCTGAGTCTTAGAAATCATACTAACATCATATCATTGACAAAATCATGGACATTTGAGGGAAATCATGAACATACGTTGTCATAGATCATAAGAACTTAAGGAACATGGATAATATAGGAGAACTCATACTTAGAACCAAAACTCCAGGTCATGCTTTTTTAGAGATTTTGAATTCTAGGGTTTATGAAAATACTTAGGACACAATGGTGAAAGAAAACCCTTGTTGAAGTCCCACATACCTGGCTTGAAGAAATCCCCCACTAGCACTTGAATCTGGCAGCTCTTGGAGAATAACCCTAGGTGTTATTTAGCCTTGAGAGGAAGGAAGAATAAGAACCTACGGATGATTTAAGAAGGAATGAGGGATTAGTCTATGAAACCCCCCTTAATTTTACCCTTAGGAGTCCCAAAATGATATCATTTAGGAATTAGGATCTTAGGGTTTTACAAAAATCCCCCTACAAACTATTATTAAAATTTCTGCCTGCCACGTGGTATGACTCAACCTACGAGTCATACCAGGATCATACTATCTATACTGGCATCCATGGTTAGGGGCCCTGTTCAACATCATTCTTTAAAGTTTTCCATGGAAGTCTACCACGATCTATGATATCTTACTATGGATCTTACCACGATTCATAGTTTCCTCAAAGCCTTTTGAACATTTCTCTGAAACTCAAATCACGGCTGGATGGTATGATCCATACCTACCTACCACGATTGTACCTTCGCTCGTGGTTTTCCCAAAATTTCCTGACCTCTTCTCTAAACTTTTCCATGAATGGTCAGTATGATCCGTACCATGGTAATACGAACCGTGACATGCAGTCATGGTTTTTCCTTGCCACCCATACTATTTTCCCCGACCCTTCTGTTATGAGTCCTAGTACGACTTGTACCGTTGTCCCATGAGTCGTATTGTGACTCGTACTGAGGCCTTTTTCCTATTTTTCTTCATGATCACATTTTAATTTTGAAGGCTAGTCCTAGGGGTTTTTTGGGTGTTACAACATCTCCCCCTTGGGAACATTCATCCTGAAATGTGGGCTAACTAAGCTGAAAGGCTAGGGAGAGAGTTGCAACCCCAAGAATTGAATACTAAATGTTGAGTGTTGATGGAGTGTCTGACTCTGAACTAAATTACATGATTTAACTGGAAATAATGATTCATGCATACATGCTAAGACATTTGAAGGACTGAAAGACATGAGACTAACATGAGATTATTTCTCCAAACTGAAACTGAGCTAGTAAGGACGGAGTAATAACTCCCGAAACTAATTTTTAACACCTGAATAGATGACATGATAACTGATCTGACTAGGAGTAAGACTTTACTAAATCCAACTTCCCAAGTAGTCCCTTCTACTAGCTGATTTCTCTATATAACCTTCACTGACACCGGCTCCCTATTCTTCCCCAGCTTATGAACTGATTGCTCCAAGATTTCAAATGGAACCTCCTTCTATTAGAGCCTTCCATTCCCATCGACACTTCGTCACCCTAAAATCTCATCTCCTCATAAGAGAACACCATGTGGGCCCCCTCACATCAGGTTTTCGAGAAAGAAGAAAGAAGAAATGCTAGCTGCACCCACTTCCTGAGTGCCAACACACAATGCAAGCCTATCACTACACTCATCTTACGGCTCCGCTATAGCTTATACTATCCCAAAAGCTCCTCCGACTCCCTGTAATGGTTAGCAACTACACTTCATGAACTTCCACTAACGAGCATCTAAGGCATGGATGGGGAATGTAATGCCCTAGAAACTCAAAGACTAGACCTAGGACCTAAAATAAAGAAAACTGGAAAATCTGCATCAGGTCACAGAACGAGTCGTTCTGTGACCCGTGGGAGCTGACCACGGGTCGGTAAGTGACTCGTGGTGAGGATTAGGGACTTAATTGAAAATATAGAAAAATTTGGGTGAGCACGGGGGTGACCACGAATCATGGTCAACCCCACGAGTCATGATATGAACCGTGGTCAAGAACAAATTTAAGGCAGAGGAGAAGTAAAGCAGTGCACCTAATGGAAGGACCCCGTGAGTCGTGGTCAGTTACCACGATTCGTGGGATGGGTCATCGTCAGCCGGATGGAATTTATGTAAAATTGAGGCGGTGCACTTGATGGACGATTCAACGAGTCGTGGCCTGAAGTGACGAGTCGTTAGGTCCCTCATGGGGGAGCCTGACAATCAGCTTCCCTACGAATTTCCTAAGGGTGTTTCAGTAATTTTCTAACATCCTAGACTCCAAACTACGTCATTTTAGTATATATTTAGGTAATTTAAAGGGGAAAACGGCTTCCCCCTCATTCCCCATGCAGATTCTCAGAAAATCATCATAGAACTTCTCTCAGAGCATTTCAGAGTAAGAACTAGGGCAGTCCTTTCTCCTCGGTTTCTCAAGGAAATTCTTTGGGCTTCTTCACTAGGTATGTGGGAATTCAAAAAGGGAATAGTTCTTCCCTTGTGTACCCAAATTCCTCCCTAATTTCTTTATCAGTTCTAGCCTTGCAGATTATCGAATGTTAAGAAATTGTCTGTCATACATCATCTAATTCATGCGGGACATTATTTTATGTAAATTATAGATATTTTCCACCATTTTTTGACTAAAATGATGTTTGTTCTTGTGAAGTGAAACTTATCCATAGTTCTTGAACATAGAAAATCTTGAATCTTGCAATAGTTTTTGAATACTGAAATTTTTCTTGATTTTATCATTGTTAGGAACTTCCATGTTGTTAGTAGCATTCGAAACTCAATTAGAGTATTGTCAGCTTAGTTTTAGAAAGAATGTTAGAAATCTCAAGTGTCAGTCAGAAATGTCGGCTGATCAGTTTGACTATAGAAATTTTTGAGGTGTCAATAGTACCTCCTAGTTATCAAAATCAAATTTAGAACTCAGTTTTAGTGGTCCACTAGGCGTTCATGACACTTTAGATAAGTAGCTCTGACTAGCCTTCGGACCCTATCTTCATATTACAGTTTGTTCTTTAGACGATTATGATGCTTCTTGATAAGCAGCTCTGAGCAGTCTTAGAACCCAGTTTTAGAATCTGGTCTGATAAGACTCTTAGGGAGCTTTTAGATATGTATCCCTGACTAGTCTTGGGCCCCTGTTTCGAGCTATCATCTTAGTATTCAGTCTAGACCATCCAGTGGGAGTAGGACTAAGCACCGAACGGACTAGGGTTCCAGCGCAACCAAGTTCCCAGAACTACATCGCCACCGTAGGTTACAGTTTTATTGGCCTCATGGCCTCAAACATCTTATGATCAAACAATTCATGCCTTTATACATTAGCAAGGTATATTGGGTCCTACTAATGCGGTGTATACATCGGACTTCATGTCTAGCTCACGTGGTTATATGTCGGTTATAGACTCTACCACTATTCAGATTAGTCTAGTTTCAAATCAGTATTACATATTTAGAACATGTTTTTGACTATCAGACAGGTTCTTTTATACTGTTTCAATTATTTAGTTCAGTAGCTTCAATTGTCATTGCATGTCGTTCCAATGCAGTTATTTCATTTCTTGTGTATGGTTTCTCTCACTTACTCAGTACATTCAAAGTATTGATGCATACGTTTATGTTGTATCATTTTATGATACAGCTGCAGGATCTTAGTCTCATCCTCGTTAGTCGATCGCTCTCCGAAGACTTTAGTTGTTCTAGTTAGTGAGTCCTCATTCTTCGAGGACTGAGATTGTTTAATTCAGTTACATTTTTCTTTGCTTCTATTTGGATTTGGAGTTAGGTGCAGATTTTCCCAGCAACTCATCAGTTGTAGTGGCTTTTAGACGCAGAATTCATTTTCAGACTTATAGTTTTGATCAAATATATTCAAGAATTAAGAATCAGTTGTATTCACTCAAATGTTTATATTTTTGTTTTAAACTTCCACTGTATATATTTATATGTTACTCAGAATGTCAGGTATGATAGACTAGAGGTTGACTTGGGGTTACTTGTGACTTCAAGTACTGTGTCCTGTCCAGGGTGTAAACTCAGGGTGTGACAAGCTTGGTATCAAAGCCCTAGGTTTAGAGTATCCTCGAATGTCTAAAAGCCGCATCGAGTAGAGTCCTCTTCATGGGTGTGAAGCACACCACACTTATGATGGGGAGGCTACTAGATGTTATTAGGAAAATTGCCTTTATTTCATACTCCTTATTGTGCATTGAAATTCAGTTCCCGAATCATTCTCCTAACTCATGCTCTATTTCATTTCATTGAATCATGCCTCCGCGACATGGTAATGGAAGAAGGGCCATTAATTCTCAACGACTTGTCTCACCAGCTCCAGCAGCCCCTCAAGATGACTCAGTGTCTACCGCAGAGTTCAGGGCGGCCATTCAGCTGCTTGCTCAAACTGTTACAAACCAGGTGAACCAGCAAGTGGTTCCAATAAACAACAATGGGTCCGCAGCAGCTGCCCAAGTTCGTGACTTCACTCGGATGAACCCTCCAAATTTTCACAGATCTAAGGTGGGAGAGGACCCACAAGGGTTCGTGGATGAAATTAAAAAGATCACCTGGATTATGAGTGTCATTCCCTCAAAGAGTGCTGACTTGGCTGCCTACCAGCTGAAAGGGGTGGCCCAGGTTTGGTACGAACAGTGGAAGGAGGGGAGACCATCAGAAGTAGGACCGGTGTAATGGGAGGAGTTTACTACAACTTTCCTGGATAGATTTTTCCCTTGGAAGCTCAGGGAGGAAAAGGTAGCGGAGGTCATGAATCTAAGATAGGGAAACTAGACAATAAAAGAATATGCTCTGGAGTTCACCAGGTTGTCCAAATACACTCCGGATATGGTGGTCGAGCCAAGGGCTCACATGCTGAAGTTTGTTAATGGGGTGTCGAACCTTTGGTCCTTAAAGAGTGTAGGACAGCAATTCTGATTAAGGATATTGACCTCTCCAGCCTTATTGTCTATGCCCAGCAGATTGAGGTAGAAAATTGAGGGACATGGAGAGAAAGAACAAGCGGGCAAGAAGTTATCCCCTATCAATGTATATAGTTGAGGGCAAACCGAGGGTTTACATGCAGCTTTAGCCAATCAGATTTTGGCCACCAGAGGTCTAGCATAGTAGCCGCCCACAGTAGTAGCAGAGGGCTCTAACACCCAGCTCAGTTAGCGCCCCTACCTTTCGGTCCTACCAAGATCATAGGGGTGGAGCATCTGGCTATTAGTCCTAGGGCTACAGTGCCGGCAACAAGTATCCATCTTGCCCCAAGTGTGTCAAGAACCACCCAGGAGAGTGTCTTCAGGGTCGAGAGGGTTGTTTTTGTTGTGGACAACTTGGTCATTGGCTTAAGGAATGCCCGTCAGTAGGACAGGGAAGATCACAATCCACTACCTCAGCAGCTCCATCAAGCCAGCCAGCTCAGCAGGCCAACCCTTCAGGTGCGGATGGAGACCAACGCCAAAACCGTTGTTATGCATTATCTTCTAGTCAAGATCAGGAGAGCTCACTTGATGTGGTCACGGGTATGTTACATCTTTTCCACCTAGATGTATATGCCCTACTTGATCCGGGGGCCACACTATCATTCGACTCCCTATGTAGAAGTCCAATTCGATATCAGTCTAGAGGTCCTCTCAAAACCATTTTCATTCTCCACCCTAGTTAGCGAGTCAGTTAGAGCCAACCGAGTGTATAGAAACTACCCAGTCTTAGACATCAATAAGGTCATTCCAGCTAATCTTGTAGAATTAGACATGGTCGATTTTGACCTCATCCTTGGCATAGATTGGTTACACTCCGATTATGCCTCAGTCAACTACAGAACTAGGATCGTCAGGTTTCAGTTCCCTAATAAGCCAGCTCTAGAATGGACGGGCAATAGTTCAATTCCTAAGGGTAGGTTTATTTCCTAACTTAAGGCCAGGAAGCTTATTTCTAAGGGATGTGTTTACCATCTAGTTCGGGTCAAAGATTCCGACTCTGAGACCCCAACTATCCAGTCAGTCCCTGTTGTCAGCGAATTTCCTGATGTATTCCCCAAAGATTTTCCCAGAGTTTCTCGTGAATGGGAAATCAACTTCGATATAGATCTTCTCCTAGATACTCAGCCCATCTCCATCCCTCCTTACAGAATGGCTTCAGATGATCTTAAAGAGTTGAAGGAGCAGCTAAAAGGCCTTCTTGAAAAAGGCTTTATCAAACCCAGCATCTCTCCCTGGTGCTCCCGTACTATTTATGCGAAAGAAAGACGGTACCATCAGAATGTGCATAAATTACCATCAGTTGAATAAGGTCATAGTCAAGAACAGGTATCCCCTACCTAGAATTGATGACTTGTTCGACCAAATTCTGGGAGCCAGTTGTTTTTCCAAAAATAGATCTTAGGTCGGGGTATCATCAGCTAAGGGTTAGAGAGTGTGACATACCAAAAATAGCTTTCAGGACTCGATATGGTCACTACGAGTTTGTGGCTATGTCCTTTAGACTAATTAATTCCCCTTAGCTTTTATGGACCTGATGAACAGAGTCTTTAAACGATATCTAGATATGTTTGTCATTGTATTTATTGATGACATTCTGGTATACTCCGGGAATGAGGAAGAATATGCTAACCACCTAAGAATAGTGTTTCAGACACTCAGGGATTTCCAGTTGTTCGCCAAGTTCAGCAAATGCGAATTCTGGCTAATATCTGTGACCTTCCTAGGTCATGTGGTCTCAGGTGAGGGTATTCAGGTTGATCCTTAGAAGATAGAAGCAGTGAAAGACTGGCCCAAACCTACCTCCCCAGTCGAAATCAGAAGTTCCTTGGGTCTATCCGGGTATTACCGATGTTTTGTGGAAGGTTTTTCTTCTATAGCATCTCCTCTGACTAGTATGACTCAGAAGAAGGTGAAATTTAAGTGGTCAAATGCGTGTGAGAAGAGTTTCCAAGAGCTAAAAACTCGACTCAATACTACTCCAGTGTTGACCATACCAAAAGGATAAGATAGGTTTGTAGTATATAGTGAAGCTTCCAAAGTTGGATTCGGTTGCATTCTGATGCATCAAGGCAAGGTGATAGCCTACACCTCCAAACAGCTCAAAGTTCATGAGAAGAATTATCCAACTCATTACTTGGAGTTGGCAGCGGTGGTGTTTGCATTGAAGATATAGAGGCACTATCTGTACGAGGCTCACGTGGATGTTTTCACCAATAACAAGAGCCTTCAGTATATATTCAGTAAGAAGGACCTAAATCTTCGTTAGAGAAGGTGGTTAGAGCTCCTAAAGGACTATGACATGTGCGTGCTATATCACCTGAGCAAAGCCAATGTGGTGGTTGATTCCCTAAGAAGAGTGTCTATGGGGAGCGTGACTTATGTTGAGGAAGGCAAAAAGGAATTGGCAAAAGATTTTCATCGACTAGCTAAGTTAGGGGTGCAGTTGGTTGATTCAGCTGAGGGTGGAGTGGTAATGCAAAGCGGTTCAGATTCCTCTTTGGTTATTGAAGCTAAGTCCAAACAAGATGAAGATCCCATCTTACTTAAACTTAAGGAAGCAGTTCTCAGAAAAGAGGTTGAGGCTTTTTCCTAAGGGGTAGATGGTGTGCTCCATTACCAGGGCAGGTTATGTGTATTGGACGTCGATGAGTTGAGACAGCAGATACTGGTTGAAGCACACAGCTCGAGATACTCCATCCACCTTGGTGCTACAAAAATGTACTACGATTTGCGGGATATTTACTAGTGGAATGGCATGAAGAGAGACATCGCCGAATTCATAGCTAAGTGCCCCAACTCCCATCAAGTCAAGGTAGAGCACCAGAGACCGGGNACTCGGGAACGAGCAAGGAAGCGGGTGGAGAAGCAAGAAATAAAGGCCCCAACTCCCATCAAGTCAAGGTAGAGCACCAGAGACCGGGAGGTATGACTTAGGATATCAGCATACCCACGTGGAAGTGGGAAAAAGTAAATATGGACTTTATTATGGGTCTACCTCAAACTCGTCAGCAACATCATTCTATCTGGGTAATAGTAGACCAGATGACTAAGTCAGCATATTTCCTCCCAGTCAAAATACAGATTCGACTAAGGACTATGCTAGGCATAATATCCGGGAGTTGGTCAGGCTTCACGGGGTTCCATTATCCATCATCTCAGACAGAGGTACTCAGTTCACCTCGCATTTTTGGAAATCCTTTTAGAAGGTACTTGGTACCCAGGTCAAGCTCAGCACAGCTTTTCACCCACAGATAGATGGAAAAGCTAAGCAGACTATTCAAACCCTAGAAGATATGTTGAGAGAATGTGTGATCAATTTCAAGGGCAGTTGGGATAACCACTTGCCTCTTATTGAGTTTGCGTACAACAATAGCTCCACTCCAGTATCCAGATGGCCCCATTTGAGGCATTTTATGGTAGGAGGTGTAGATCTTCTATTGGGTGGTTTGAGGTTGGTGAAGCTGCTATAATCGGGCCATAATCAGTTCATGAAGCTATGAAGAAGGTACATCTCATCAGAGAAAGATTGAAAACAATTTAGAGCCGTCAGAAATCTTATGCTGATCTGAGGAGAAGAGAATTGGAGTTTGTTGTGGATGACTGGGTCTATCTGAAAATTTTCACCCATGAAAGGGGTGATGAGATTTGGAAAGAAGGGAAAGCTCAGCTCGAGATATGTGAGACCTTACAGAATTCTAAGGTGAATTGGCAAGGTAGCATATGAGTTGGAGTTACGTTCAAAGTTCGCGTCTGTGCACCCAGTATTCCATGTGTCACTGCTGAAGAAATGCATCGGTGATCCAACTTCAGTTGTGCCAGTGGACAGTGTGGGAGTGAAAGATAGTCTCTCATACGAAGAGGTCCCAGTCCATATCCTTGACCTTCAGGTTCGTAAGCTGAGGAACAAGAAGGTAGCTTCAGTCAAGGTCTTATGGAAAAATCAAAGGGTTGAGGGAGCTACATTGGAGGCCGAAGTAGATATGATGGCTAGATACCCCCATTTGTTCCCTTCCGGCTCAGTTTTAGTTGAAGGTATCAATTTCCTCCCTAAAACTGCTTTTAGTTCGTATGTTTCAGTTTCTTTCATGTATATGAATATGTGTATGATTAGTGGATTCAGTTCAGACTTGTGACTCAGTTAAGAGGTAGTCATTTCACTAGTTTCCAGCTCAGTATTTGCGTATAAATATTTCTATTCTCTGCTTTCCTGTGTGTTTTCCAACACTCGAGGATGAATGTTCCTAAGGGGGACGAGATCTAAAATAGAAAAAATTAAAAAATCTGCACCAAGTCACAGAACGAGTAATTTTGTAACTCGTGGGAGGTGACCACGAGTCATTACGTGACTCATGGTGAGAATTGGGGACTTAGTTGAAAGTGTGGAAAAAATGGGTGACCACGATGGTGACCACGAATCGTGGTCAACCCCATGAGTCCTGATAAAACCCGTGGTCAAGAACAAATTTAAGGCTGAGGAGAAGTAAAGCAGTGCACCTAACGGAAAGACCCTATGAGTCACAGACAGTTACCACGATTCGTGGGATGGGTCATGGTCAGCCGGATGGAATTTATGTATAATTGAGGCAGTGCACTTGACGGACCATCCCACGAGCCGTGGCCTGAAGTGACGAGTCATTAGGTCCCTCATGGGGGAGCCTAACAGTCAGTTTTCCTACGAATTTCCTAACGGCGTTTCAGTAATTTCCTAACCTTCTAGACTCTAAACTACACCGTTTTACTATATTCTTAGTGAATTTTGAGGAGCAAATTGGTTTCCCCCTCATTCCCTACAAAGATTCTTAGAAAAACATCATAGAACTTCTCTCAAAGCATTTCAGAATAAGAACT
The DNA here is from genome assembly GCA_018107945.1 of Datura stramonium. Taxonomy (NCBI): domain Eukaryota; kingdom Viridiplantae; phylum Streptophyta; class Magnoliopsida; order Solanales; family Solanaceae; genus Datura; species Datura stramonium. Next base: position 53,039 of record JACEIK010007288.1, read on the forward strand.
AGGGCAGTCCTTTCTCCTCGGTTTCTCAAGGAAATTCTTTGGGCTTCTTCACCAGGTATGTGTTAATTCAACAAGGAAATAGTTCTTCCCTTGTGTCCCTAAATTCCTCCCTAATTTCTTTATCATTTCTAGCCCCGCAGATTATCGAATGTTAAGAAATTATCAGTCATACTTTGTCTAATTCATGTGGGACATTATTTTATGTAAATTATAGATATTTTCCACCAGTTTGTGATTGAAATGATGTTTGTTCTTGTGAAGTAAAATTTAGCCCTAGTTCTTGAACGTAGAAAATCTTGAATCTTGCAATAATTTTTGAATACCAAAATTTTGCTTGATTTTATCAGTGTTGGGAACTCCCATGTTGTTAGTAGCATTGGAAACTCAATCAGAATATTGTCATCTCAGTTTTAGTAAGAATTTTAGAATTCTCAAGTGTCAGTTAGAAATGTCAGCTGATCAGTTTGACTATAGAAATTCCCGAGGTGTCAGTAGTACCTACCAGTTATCAGAATTAGATTTAGAACAAAGTTTTAATGGTCCATTAGGAGGTCATGACACTTTAGATAAGCATATTTGACTAACCTTAGGACCCCAGCTTCATATTATAGTTTGTTCTTTTAGACGGTTATAGCGCTTCCAGATAAGCAGCTCTGACCAGTCTTAGAACCCAGTTCCAGAATCCGGTCTGATAAGACTCTTAGGGAGCTTTCAGATATGTATCCCTGATTATTCTTGGGCCCCAGTTTCGAGCTATTAGCTTAGTATTCAGTCTAGGACTATCCATTGGGAGTAGGACTTAACATCAAGCGGACCGGGGTTCCAGCGCACCCAGGTTCCCAAAACTACGTTGCCACAGTAGGTTACAGTTTTATTGGCCTCATGGCCCCAGACATCTTGTGATCAACCAGTTCATGCATTTATACCCTGGAAAGGTATATTGGGTCCTACCAATGGGGTGTATACATCGTACTCAAAGTCTAGATCGCGTGGTTATATGTCGGTTATAGACTCTCTCACTAGTCAACTCAGTCCAGTTCAGATCAGTATTACAGATTTAGAACATGTTTTTGACCATCAGACAGAGTCTTTTAGACTGTTTCAGTTATTTAGTTCAGTAGCTTTAATTGGTCATTGCATGTCTTTCCAGTGTAGTTATTTCATTTCTTGTGTATAGTTTCTCTCACTCACTCAGTAC